>PVJD01003367.1:0-165565 GCA_004026545.1 Mormoops blainvillei | reverse complement strand
TTCCTTGAGGTTTGTTTCTAGTTTCAAGCCATTGTGTTCCAAGAAAATGCTTGATATGATTTCAATTTTCTTGAATTTGTTGAGGATTGTTTTGTGTCCTACCATGTGGTCTGTTATTGAAACTGTTCCATGTGCATTTGAGAAGAATGTATATTTCACTTCTTTGGGGTTAAAGGTTCTGTATATATCATTTAAGCCCGTTTGATCAGTGTGTCATTCAGTGTCACAATGTCTTTGTTGGTTATTTGTTTGGAAGATCTGTCCATTGCTGACAGTAGTGCATTAAAATCCCCTATTATGAGTGTGTTGCAGTCTATATCTTTCATAAAGTCCTCCAACACTTTCCTGGTATATTTGGGTGTTCCTATGTTGGGTGCATATATGTTTACAAAGTTAATAGCTTCCTGATGGATCCTTCAATTTTTAATTGATTGATGTGTCCTTTTTTTGTCTCTTTTTATGGCCTTTGTTTTGAAATCTATTTTGTCTGATATAAGTATTGCAGCTTCAGCACAAGCCTTTAATCGGAATCAACAAGGAAAAAAAGGGAGGATCCAAATAAATAAAATCAGAAATGAAAGAGGAGAAATGACAACCAACAGTATAGAAATACAGAGGATTATAGGAAATTACTATGAACAACTATAAGCCAAGAAAATTGAAAACCCAGGCCAAATGGACAAATTTCTAGAAACATATAATCCTCTAAAACTGAGTCATGGAGAAGCAAAAAGCCTGAATAGACCAATAACAGTGGGTGAAATAGAAGCAGCAATCAAAAAACTCCCATAACGCAAAAGCCCTGGGTCTGATCGCTTCACAAGAGAATTTTGCCCAATGTTTAGGGAAGAGCTAACTCCGATTTTTCTCAAACTTTTCCAAAAAACACAAGAAAAAGGAAGACTCAAAAATTCTTTTTATGAGGATGGGACTATCCTAATTCCAAAACCAAATAAAGCACAGCAAAGAAAGAGAACTTCAGGCCAATATCACTGGTGAACAAAGACGCTAAATTCGTCAACAAAATATTGGTAAACCACATCAAGCAATACATTAAAAAGATGATACACCATGGTCATTTGGGATTCATCCCAGGGATGCAAGGATTATACACTATACACAAATAAATAAATATAATATATCTCATAAACAACACAAAAGACAAACACACTAACATATCAACAGATGCTGAAAAAGCATTTGGTAAAGCATAGCACCCATTTCTGATAAAAAGAGGGAGCAACCTCAACATAGTAAAGGCCATATATGAGAAACCTACAGCCAACATCATACTCAACAAACAAAAAAATAGCTTTCCCCCTAAGATCAGGCACAAGACAAGCTTGTCCACTTTAACCACTTCTATGCAACATAGTATTGGAAGTTCTAACCACAGCAAATACACAAGAAAAAAAGAAATGCATCTAAACTGGAAAGGAGGAATTAAAACTGTCACTGTTTGCAGATGACATGATAGTGTACACAGAAAATCCTAGACTCCACCAAAAAAGTACTCAGCCTAATAGATGAATCTGGCAAAATGGTAGGATACAAAGTCAACAATCAGAAATTGAAGGAATTTTTGTACATCAACCATGAAATATCAGAAACAGAAATTAGGAGAAAAATCTTATTTACTATAACAACAAGAAAAATAAAATACTTAGGAATAAACTTAACCAAGGAGGTAAAAGGCCTGTACTCAGAAAACCAATGAACTCTGAAGAAAGAAATTAAGGAAGACACAAATAAATGGAAGCATACACCATGCTCATGGATTGGAATAATTAACATCATCAAAATGTCCATCCTATACAAAGAAATCTATATATTAAATGCAATACCTATTAAAATACCAATGACATATTTCAGAGATATAGAACAAATATTCTAAAAATTTATATGGAACAACAACAACAAAAAGAACCTGAATAGCCTCACCAATTTTGAGAAAGAAGAACAAAGTAGGAGGGATCATAATACCTCATATCAAACTATATTACAAGGTTACTGTAATCAAAACAGTGTGGTACTGGCATAAAAACAGGCATATAGACCAAGGGGACAGAATAGAGCACCCAGAATTAACTTATGTCAATATGATCAATTAATATTTGACAAAGCAGGAAGGACCATAAAATAGTGTAAAAATAGCCTCTTCAATAAATGGTGTTGGGACACCTGGGTAAGTACAAGCAAATAAATGAAACTTGAGTACAAAGTTACACCATACACAAAAAAATAAACTCAAGATGGATGAAAGACTTAAATATAAGTAGTGACACTATAAAAGTCCTATGAGAGAACACAGGCATGAAAATTTCAGATATCCCATGCGGCAACATTTCCACTGATAAATCCCCTAGGGCAAGGGATATAAAGGAAAGAAAAACAAATGGGATTACATCAAAGCTAAAAGCTTCTACACAGCTAAAGAAATCATCAGAAAAATGGAAAGGGAAGCAACCATATGGGAAAACATATTTGCCAATGATAGCTCTGACAAGGGTTTGATCTCCAAAATATATGAAGAACTGACATGACTCTACACCAGGAAGACAAGCAATTGAATTAAAAAATGGGCAAAGGCCCTGAACAGACACTTCTCCACGGAGGACATACAGAGGTCTCAGAGACACATGAGAGGGCTCAACCTCACTAGCAATTAGAGAGATGAAAATTAAAACCACAATGAGATACCACTCACATTGGTCAGAATGGCTATCATTAATAAATCAACAAACAACAAATGCTGTTGAGGTTGTGGAGAAAATGGAACCCTAGTGCACTGTTGTTGGGAATGCAGACTGGTGCAGCCACTGTGGAAAACAATATGGAATTTCCTCAAAAGACTAAAGATGGAAATGCCTTTTGATCTAGCATTTTCATTGCTAGGACTATACCTTAAGAACCCTGAATTTGAAATATTACAGATTTATACAATTTATATATTTTTCAAAAGAACCTGTGCACCACAATGCTCATAGGAGCATTATTTACAATAGCCAAATTCTGGAAACAGCCTTAGTGTCCATCAGTAAATGAGTGGATCAAAAAACTGTGATATATTTACACAATGGAATACTATACATCAGAAAGAAAGAGAGAGCTACTACCCTTTAGTGACAGCATGGGTGGAACTGGAGAGTATTATGCTAAGTGAAATAAGGCAGGCGGTGAATGACAGGTACCATATAATCTCACCTATAAGTGGAACCTAATGAATAAAACAGTTAAGGGAGCAGAATAGAACCAGAGACTTGGAAATAAAGAACAAATTGACAGTGACCAGAGGGTGGGGGTATGGGGATAAGGGGGTAAGGAAGCAGAAGTGGCAAGCCGAGGAACACAAATAGTGGACTCATGGGTATGGACAGTAGGGGAGGACTGACTGTGGGAGTGGGGAGGGACATGGCAGGGGAGAGCAATGGAGAAAAATGTGGGTTAACTGTAACTTAAACAATTTTTTAAAAAGATAATAGATCTCCCAGGATATGGTATAATGAAATTCTGCTGCAAAGGCTAGTTGTGTATTCCAGGTAGCCTTTCAAATCATATTCGAATATAAATAAATTAACATAATTTAACATGGAAAAAAAAGCTAAAAGAAAGAAACAGACACTCTCCTAGAGCCTCCAGAGGCAGCCAGACCCTTCTGACATCTTGATTTTAATCCCTAAAACTTATTTTGGGCTTCTGACCTCCGAAACTATAGTAGAATAAATGTATATTGTATGAAATCATCAGTTTTGTACTAACTTTACATGGTAGTCATAGGAAACTAATACAATCATGTGCTGTTTAACGATGGGGTATGTTCTGAAAAATAAGTCATTGGGTAATTTTGTAGTTGTGCAGACACCATAGACATAGTTACGCAAACCTAAATGACACAGCCTACTCCTGTAATCACATGTACTATATTTTTATGTGAGTGGCAGTGCAGTGGGTTTCTTTACAGCAGCATCACCACAAACACATGACTAAAACCTTGTTATAAGATGTTTTGACATTACCAAGGCATTAAGTGAGAGGAATTTTTAGCTTCACTGTAATGTATGGGGCCACTGTTACACATGTGGTCCATCGTTGACCAAAACATCATTATGCTGCACATGACAGTACAGAAGGCTAAACAAACAGTATTTTCAGACCCCAAACACCAATGTCATTTCACTATACTTTAACAGGCTACTTCTAGCTTTAGAAAAGTATAGGAAAGAAGAGGTGTTAGCCATCTGGCTCACCAAGAACTTTATTGCTTTACGAAGTTCTGGTAAAGTTATTGCTTTAGTTGACCTCACAATCATAGGAAAGTGGCATGACACCACTGAAAGGGAATTTTGAAACAGAAAGTTTGGTTTGCACACTCAGACTGTTCTATGGAATGACCACACTACCTTGGTTGACTTCTCTGACATATTTGTAAAATGGGAATAATACCTATTAGATCAGGTTATTCTCAGAATTAAGGTAAATCTCATATTTGTAAGTCATATATGTAAAATTCCTAGTACCTGTTAGACTTTCAATAATCTATAGCTAGATATAAAGCAAATAGGAAGTTTGTTATTGATAGGTTTATTAAATGATTGGGGAACTTGGAGTGCAGTCACCATTTGTGGCAAGGGTAGTTGGCTGCAGAGCAGGGGCTGGAACTCAGGTCTTCGGATGAGAACTGCATACAACCATCTGTCACTAAATTATGAGCCTCTCTTAAATAAACTTAAGAAAGGTACAAAAAAAGGGATTGTTCCTCCTAAATGAAACTTTCAAGCAGAAAAATATATAAATTGTATAAATCTGTAATATTTCAAATAGGAGATGCTCTTACTGTGAAGGAAAAGAGTTCGGATGAAGGAACCACATACTAGATCTCAATTCCAGGTGAAATCCACAGAGACAGGATCTATGGAAAGGTCAATGTTTATTCTGGTTCAGGGGTTTTGTTTTGTTTTGTTTTGTTTTGTTTTGTTTTTAATGGCAGGGCACCTACACTACTTTGTTGAATAAAATATTAAGATACTTAAAGGTAAACTAATTGCTTAAAGTTATTTCAATTACTCCTTGTTAATTGAAATGTTATATTAGCCAAAGGAGAGGGATTTATGGATTTTAGCAGAAATCTTTTGCTTTTGTGTAAGTTCTTTAATTAAACTTTGTGAAGATCTGCAGGTTTCTCTTCTACAGGTTTGGAGTAAATTATTGATTCTGTGAGCTGTATTGATAAAATTCTGTGCAATACCAGCTCAATCTCTTCTGGGGTACTGTGAGTACCCAGTACAAGAAAAATAATATTTCTCCTGGAAGACCTTTCAGGAATTGCCCCTTATCACATAAAATTATATATACATATGCTCTCCATAAGTTCTAAGTAAAATACAAATATTAGAGCTAATTTTAAGACATACAACTTGTGCTTAATTTTGTTTAAAATGCTTCCTAGGGCTAACTGATTTAGAAGTACTTAATTTTTATTTCTTAAAATAATTGCATTGTAAGATAGAATACATGTATCTGAAATTGTAAAAAAAAGATTTCTGTGATAATATATATAGTATATATAATAATATATATAATAAACTGAATTATATCAAATTTTAAAACTCCTGTGCATCAAAGAATGCAACCTATGTAATGGGGGGAAATATTTACAAATTATGTGTTTGGTAGAGAATAAATGTACAGAATATATAAAGAGCTTCTACAACTCATCAATAGTATCAATCTGATTCTAAATAGACAAAGGGCTGAAAAGACACATTTCTAAAAAATATATAAATGGCCAATAAACAAATGAAAAGATGCTCAACATTACTTACCAGGAAAGTGGAAATTATAACCACAATAAGATAGCATTTTACACCATCGAAGGTGGTTACTACCACACATACACACACACACAAAAGAAAACAAAACACAGAAAACAAAAAGAGCTGATGAGGATGTGGAGAAACTAAAACCCTTATGCATTGTATAGCTGCTGTGGGAAAGAGCTGATGGTTGCTCAAAAAATAATATAATTACCATATGATCCAGCAATTTCATTTCTTGGTATATGCCTAAAAAAATTGGAAGTTGGTTCTTAGAAGAGACTTAAACATCAATGTTCATAGCAGTATTATTCACAGTAGTCAACAGGAGACACAACTCAAGTATCTAGGAATGAAAGGATAAATAAAATGTGTTAGATACATACAATGGAATATCATTCAGCCTTAAAAAGCAAAGAAAGTTTCACACATACTACAACATGAACAAACCTTGAGGATATCATGCTAATTGAAATAAACCGGTTACACACATACACAAATACTCTTTGATTTCACTTAGACAATATACATAGAGTCGTCAAAATCATAGAAACAGAAAATAGGATGGTGGTTGTCAGGGGCTGGGGGAGAAGGAAAGAGGAGTTGTTGCTCAATGGGTAGAGAGTTTTAGTTTTATAAGATGAAAAGGGGTCTGGAGATAGGTTGAACAGCACTGTGATTGTACCTAACACTACTTGAACTCTGACATTAAAAATGGTTAACGTGGTAAAGTTTATGTGTTGTTTACTGCAATTAAAAATAAAAAGAATGGATGGGAAAAACAGTGTTGGGGATATGAACTTGCAAGGCCACAGTGAAAGTTCCTCAGACCTCCCTTCCTTCTTGCTCCTTCACAGTGATACTGGGCAAGTTATTTAGTTCCCTGACACAGCTTTCTCATATTTAAAATACTAGCACCTAACTTGTTTAAAAGATTAAGTTGATACATGTAACACCTTTAGAACAATTCCTGGAACACAATGGCATTATAAAACTGTTTGTAGTCACTATTACTATTCAAACTGAATTGTTTTTTAGTAGTAGAGGATAGGTGCATGGGTGTGGGGACTGCCTTTGGTTGCAAGTGGAGTGAAAACAATTGAATATCTGAATCCTCATATCAGTAGCATTGAAAAAAGTTTATCTTGAAGTAGCTTTTATCAATTTATAATTAACTTTTTTGTGAAAAAAAAGCCTGCCTTAGATTTCAAAATATGTCTTAAAATACACCGAGAAGTACTTCATTCCAACCTCCAAATCTATGTTTTAAAGTTTACTCTTTGTTTCAAGAGAACTTTACAATAAAATTTGATTTTTATTTAATTCAGTCTTGATAAATGTTTCCATGAATCTGTTTTGTAAGTCAGTTTGCCATCTTGAAAGAAAAAAAAAATAATGCCAATACATTTTCATAGAAGCCAAGCTTGAAAAATACAAATTCCTATCATAAAAATTAAATAAACACTAACTGGTTACAGAAGCAGGCAACTGTCTAAAGAAAAGTCCATAGTTAATGCAGTATTACTATTGGTGGGCATAATTTCTAGGGAGATACTCCTGTGGGTCTTGACATGGCCAACATTTCTTACAATGTTGAAAATAGTCACTACAAATGAACTAAAGATTTAACACATAACTAGGAGCTTTATACCATTTGTATACCTTTAGAAAAGGTCACATTAATTTATGTTTGATCTCATGTTTTATAAAAAGCAATGTCAATAACAATAATATATGACTTGGTTCAAAAGCAATAATTAGCCATGGCTGGTGTGGCTCAGTGGATTGAGTGTCAGCCTGCAAACCAAAGGGTCCCAGCTCAATGTCCAGTCAGGGCACACGCCTGGGTTGTGGGCCAGGTC
Organism: Mormoops blainvillei; assembly: GCA_004026545.1. Classification (NCBI taxonomy): domain Eukaryota; kingdom Metazoa; phylum Chordata; class Mammalia; order Chiroptera; family Mormoopidae; genus Mormoops; species Mormoops blainvillei. The sequence goes on along the minus strand of PVJD01003367.1, from coordinate 157,890 downwards.
CCCAGTAGGGAGAGTCAAGAGGCAACCACACATTGATGTTTCTCACCCTCCCCCTCTCTCTAAAAATAAATAAATAAAATCTTTTTTAAAAAAAGCAATAATTAATATTATTGCTTTGTGATATAGTGGGATTTAACATTCTGTTTTTCTCATGATTTTTTTTGTACCATTAAAAAAATAAAACACTCATTACAATAAAAAAATGATTTTTGAAAAACAACCATTTACTTTTAATCATCCTCTTTAATTAAATGTTTTTATGATTCCATAATAAGTATTGAATTAGACTGTTTCATCTTTTTATTTATTTATTTTTTTATTTCCTGCATTTACCTTTTGACAGAGGTGCTAATGAGAAACAAATTGGTGCTAAAGACAAGCCTCAGGTGGGAGGAAGCAGTAATCAGATTGTCTGGGAAACTTTATCAACAGAGTAATCTGTCCCTAAATAAAAGATGCTGTTTATTTTAAGATAAAGTCAGAAATTTTGTGCTACATGAAATTAAATATATGTGGAATTAGATGGGCAGGGTCCTACTTCTAAGAATGCTTTAGAGGTTGGCCATCACTAAGATGATCTCTTAAGAGGAAACATGGCAAAAATATTGTTATTGTTCCCCCAAGGGAGTTTTCCAGGAGAGAAACCATTACAATATTTGCTAGTAACATATCCCAAAAGGTCTCATATAAGTTTGGGCTGTTACTTTTTGTTATATTAAAATTAGAATATATAATCAACATGAGGTTTAGCAATTGAGCCTGGGCCATCTTTAGGGATGTTAAGTGCCCTATCTCTCATTTCTATGTTCTCTCTGCCATTTTACACCTTGCATGGAACACTTTTCTCTCTTTCTAGGGGTTTTGAATCCTTGTGTTTTTAATTCTCCCACTTTTCCTTTCCCCTATACATATTATTATATCCTGACCTCCCCAGTAGAAACTATTAACTGTTATGCATATCTATGGTCAATTTATTGTTTCTCAGTGCTTTTTACAACACCACTGTCTTCCTAATTGTAACATAAAATGTCCATCTACATTAAAACATTTGCAGTCATAAATATGCATATAACAGAGTTTTTGAACTGGTGCTGTTAAGGCCTGAACTATGGCTCCCCACTCCTTTAATCCATACGTTAATGTCTTAGCCCCCAGTACCTCTGTGTGAGTGTATGTGGAGAGAGGGTCTTTACCTGAGGTCATTAAGGTGGTGTCCAGGAAGAACCTTGTCCTCATGGCTCTCAAAACAAAGAAACAAAAAAACTCAAAAAACAAAACCAAAAAAAAACCAAAAAACAAAAAAAAAACAACCCTACTGGCACCTTGATCTTCGACTTTTAGCCTCCAGAACTGAGACAATAAATTTCTGTTTTTTAAGCAGCCCAGTTTATGGTACTTTGTTATGGTAGCCCTAACAAATTGATAAAAATGCTTATTTCAATATTTCTAAAAACATATTACAAAGTCCATTGCCCAGTCATTTCAGCAAGGCAGTCTCTCCTATCCTTGGATACATTAAATGCCCTGAAATGGAAGTCAATATATATATACATTTATTTAGTGCCAAGTATGTATAAAACTTTGAACAATACCATGAAGAACACAAACTCCCTGCTCTCAAGAAACAAACCCAAATGAGGGTGACAAACAATTCTTCCATTTATTCCTATATGTGTACAATTTTAAATCTATGTTGATGGCAATAGATTTATAGCAAGGCAGATCAAAGCTGTCTTAGAAGCGTAGTCAGGGTAAAAGAATTGGGGAAAAGATTAGTTTCAATGGGATATACTGGGGTATTCTTTCTAGAAGGAATATATAAATGTAACCTTATAAACAATTTTCTGCTCCCCAAACCAAGTGGGTATCATAGATAAAAAGAATGGACTGTGATAAATTGCAGATGTTAGATGTTAGATTAAGCCAGATATATTCAAGGAACAAAATATGGATAGTCATACTGAGAAATAATAAAAGGAAAAATATATCAATTTAGGATAATTAAACTTATTAAAAACAAGGCAGAGTATAAAACAGTGAATAACATAATAAAGAAATAAAATACTATTCAGTACTAAGTATGAGCATTAATTTTTTATAGACAATATTTTTTAAATCTCATATAAGGTATTTTATAAAAGCAGCTTCCTACCTTTCACGTATAAAATAAAATCCAAACAAAACCATCTAATCGCTTTGTAATGCAGTGTCAAGGCAAGTTCTGTATCCAAGAATGGAAGTTTTCTATACAGAAATTCTGATTCTGCTATCTGATGACACAAAAGAGTACTTAGGGTAAAATTAGCATGCTTAAATAATGGTGATTTCGTTTGCAGGAAAGTTTTCTTTTGTCTTTGCTATCTTTTTGTTCATTTTTTCACTGTAGATTATGTAACTTTAATAGTCCAAATTATATTCATCCTTAAATTCACATAACAGGATGCACCTAATTTTGGCAGAGGCTTTTATTGTGGTTGTCTAAATCCCCCTAGTATATACTGCATCCTTGATAGGAAAAAAAAAATACATTCAGCTAAGGTTGGGCAATAATCAAGGCCAGATTGGTCACTTTATGTTTGGCATACATTATGCTAAGGGTGGTTAATTAGAACCTATTTGCTCAGACCTGCTAATGACTAACTCTGTAAGCATTTAGGTTGACTGTGTCATAACTACAACTTAAAAAATAATAATGTTGCAAAATTTCAATGTCATGGGAGGAAAATAAAAAGGTTAAATGATCTTAAAATAGAGGAAAAATAAAGGACATTAGGGCAATTTACCAAACTGAAATATAGATGACAGTTGAGAGAAATGTGTCAATGCTAAATTAATTTCCTCAATTTAAAAATTGTAATGAAGGTGTATTAGGGAATATCCTGGGTTTGGGGAAATGCCATCCTCATGTATTTCCTTGCATATAAAGGTGATACGTACTATGTATACTCAAACACAAAGGAAGAGAGTGAGGAGGGGGCCTGTTCAATGTAGGCAATGTGGTAAAATATAATAGTGGAAAAATCTTGGGAAAGGGTATCTAGGATTCTTTATTATTCTGGCAAGATTTCCCTAGGTTTGGAATTATTTCAAAAATGCATAATTATGATAATGGCAACAGTGTCCACAAGTAGACAAAGTAGTAAATGCACACCTAACTTCTCTTTCTTTTGGGATTCTGTTCATTTTGCTCTGATCTTCTTGCATGATGTGTTGACCATTTTAAACCTGACTGACAGCTTTAAGAACAAAATCAAGTAAGAAAAAGAAAAGCCTTTTTCATTTCTATATTTTGGTGGATAAGTCATGTGTCTTTTTCTCAAGAAGACTGCATAAACTTGTTTTCAATCAAAGTCTCAGGTTAAAGGTTTGAGGAAGTATAAATTTTTGTTATTTAGGGAAAAAACAGAATTGCTTATCTTTGTTATTTATTTTATTTATTTATTTTTTATCTTCACCCAAGGACATTTCTTTCATTGTTTTTAGAGAGAGGAAGGGAGAGGTGGAGAGAGAGAGAGAGAGAGAGAGAGAGAGAGAGAGAGAGAGACATCCATGTGAGACCAAAGCATTGATTGGTTGCTTCCCATACATGCTGCGACTGGGGATCAAACCCCCAACCTAGATATATGTTCGGATCGAGGGATTGAACTGGCAACTTTTCGGTTTACTGGACAACATTCCAGCCAACTGAACCATACAAGCCAGGACATCTTGTTATTTTTTAAAAAAGCAACAAATCAACAACAAAACAAAACAATTACCCAGAACTCTTACACTAAGTGTAAAAACAATTCCCCTGAAATCTGTCTCACATTTAGCATTCAAGCTGAATACCGGCTGTCATCATGAAACTTAATTCCAAAAATGGTATAAAGCTCAAGTGGTTGATACAATTGGAAACGAAAAACCTCACTAAATTTAGAGTTGTTCCCAAACTTTCTCATCTTTCTTTAAACACAAGTATTTGTCTTAAAAGAGTACTTAATAAAATGAGTAAAAAAAAAAAAAAGTAACTTTGTTTCCTAATAAGAATATGTAGTTTCAAGGCTTCCCATGAAGAACTGACTTGGATTCTCATGTAAGTAAGCTTGGCATATGGTTTTAGAATGCTGTGATTTGTTCAGAGATGGAGGTTTAAAGCTTTATACCTAGAACAACTTAGAGCATGACAACATGAGAAGCTATGTAGAGCAGCTCTCCTATAATATGGTAACAAAAAAGTAACAAAAGAAAATAAAGTCTCTGGAAGTTGTTCTAAAGGAATACAGAAAATTAATAATAATAATAACAATAATAATAATAATAATATCTATTCAAGAACATTTTGAAAATTCAGTAAGAAAAGTGAGACTCCATAGTATTAAAATAAAGACTGTTCCCCCACTGAACCTCCCAGCTTAGCAAAATAGAAACTCCAGACTTATGTCTTCAAGAACACAGAGTTCCCTCTCCTGCCAGTTCCCAGCTGAAGAGTTTTATTCCTGGGAAGAGTAAGGCATCAACATTTCTAAACTCTTTCTCTGCTACCTATTGCTAAGGCTAAGTTCTAAACAAGCATGGTTGAGAAATGGAGCCCTCCCTTTCTGCCCAGCCTCCACTTATGTAGCGTAGACTCTTCATTACCCACTCCACAATAAAAATACTTGGTCCCTAAGCACACTTGCCCTGGCTTGTAAGGCAGGAAAGGCAAGCCGGGCAGACCACAGTTTATTGTCTTCCGCTCCACTGAATTTTTAACATTTTACAAGGGGTTGGCACTCTGAAAAAAAATGTGCTATTGGTCTTACTTTCAGATTTCTGGCCTTGGCTCTGAGATTTTGCCTTGATGGAGAAGTGGGGCATGAACAGATAGCTCCTAATCTCTTCCCAAAGGATCTGTTTTAATTTACAACAAGATGTGGGGAAGTTCAATCCCAAGGACACTCACCAAATATTATTTATATACACACACACACACACACACACACACACACATATGTATATACATATGCACATATATACACACAAAAAAATCATAAAAGGGAGATAAAAATAGAGCTATAGAGAAGTAACATTTTATATTTCACTGAAATTAAGCTAGTATAAATCTGATACTAATTCTTATAAGTAAAGCTATATCTAGTAAACCATAGAGCAACCTCTCAATAAATAACTCCATAAAATAAATAAAATTCTTATTGGAAATAAAAAATATATAATTCTTATGGAAAAATAATCAATTCAAAAGAAAGCAGTAAGGAGAGACAGAACAGAAAAGAAATATGACACATAGAAAACAAAATGTAAATTAGCAAAGATAAACCCAATATTATCAATAATGTAATTAAATGTAAATGGATTAAAATATAATTGAAAGATAGTTTGTAAGACTAGATTTTAAAAATCCAACTATATGCTGCCTATGGCATTTTAGATATAAAACTTTAAAAAATAACTGAAAACTACAAAAAATAACTGAAAGTAAAAGGATGGATAAAGATATATTATACAAAGAGCAACCACAATTGCCTATATAGACATCAAACTAATAGGTGTTAAGACAAAATATGTTCCTATAGATTAAAAGGAACATTTTATAATTATAGAATGATAAATAGAATAAAGCCATCAAAAGGAAATAATTATAGATATGTATGTACCTCATAACAGAATACCAATTTACATGAAGAAAATGGCAGAAACAAAGGACAAAATCAATACAAAATTTACAGCTACATACTTCAATGCTCCACTTTCAAGAATTAATGGAACATCTAGTAAAAATATCTGCATAGGAAATATAAGATTTAAACACTATAAATCAACTATACTTGACAAACATTTTTAGAACATTCCATTGAACAACAGAATTAATATACATTCTTTTCAAGTGCACATAGGACATTCTCCAGAATTATCCATATCTTAGACAATAAAACAAATGTCAATTAATTTAAAGGCATAGAAATAATACAAAATGTATTCTCTTAACACAATAGATGACATTAAAAATCAGTAAGAAAGATCTGGGAAACTAATACATCGAGATATTATATAATACACTCATAGGAATGTTATTTAAATAGCTACTGAGAAGTAAGAACTCAAAAGAGAAGTCAGAAAATACTTTGAGATAAATAAAAGTGAAGGTGCAGTATAAAAATTTTAGTGAGACATATTAAAAGTCCTTACAGGGAAATTCATAGCTGTAAATGGATATATTAAGAAAATATTATTTTTCTTAGCAATGTGCTCAACACCCATTTGTATTGTCAAAAATACAAGCTTTTTTAATGCTAAAATAATATTTCAGTGTATGGAGATACACCACATCTTTATTCATTAATCCATTGATGGACAGACAGGTTGCATCCATGTTTTGGCTCTTGTGAGTAATGCTGTAACATGGAAGCACAGATACCTCTTCAGCAGCATTTTGATTTTCTTCAAATAAATACCCAGAAGTATAGTTGCTGGATCATATGGTAGTTTTATTTTTAATTTTTTAAGAAAGTTTGTACTAGTTTCCACAATGATTGCACCAATTTATATTCCCATCAATGGTGCATGAGGGGTCCTTTTTCTCCACATCCTCACCAGCACTTTTTAATTCTTGTCTTTTTGATGACAGCCATTCTAAAAGGTATGGGGTGATATTACACTGAGGTTTTGACTTATGGTAGCCTGATGATTAGTGATGTTGAATACCTTTCCAGGTTCTTTTGGCCATTTGTGTATCTTCTTTGAAAAAAATACCTATTCACATCCTCTACTCATTTTTAAATCAGATTTTTCTTTACTGTTGAGTTGAAAAAATTTTAATCTATAATCTGAACTTCTATCTGAAGACAATGGAAAAAAAGAGCAGACTAAATTTAAAGTAAGCATTATGAAAGAAATAATAAAAATGGTACAAAAATTAGGAAGAGAATAGAACAATAGGGAAAAATCAGAGACCAAAAGCTTATATGTAAAAACAAAGCAAAATTGACAAACTTCTAGTTAGATTAATCAAGGAAAAAAGAGAGAAGGTTCAAATGATTGTAATCATAAATGAAAGAGCAACCATTACTACTGATCATACAGAAATAAAAAATTAGGAGGGAATATGATAAATAATCATGTGACGATAAATTGGATAACTTACATGGAATGGATCATTTTTTAATAAAGGCAGCAACTATTATATACAAAATACTTAAAGAATAATTTATATCAATTATTCACAAGCTTTTCCAAAAATTATATTGGAGGTAATACTTTCCAACTTAACACTGAAGCCATACAAAGACTAAGAAACCAAAACTAAGACCAATATCACTTATGAATATGGACATGAATCCTTAATAAAACATGGGCAAGGTGAATCCAACCACATAGAAAAAATAATTATAAAGTGATATTTATCCTAGGAATGCAAGTTGGTTTAACATCTGAAAATAAATTAGTTTACTACATCATATCAACAGTGTAATACACCACATCAATAAAAAAAAAAAAATTACATGATCATCTCAATAGAGAGGGAAAAACCTAAAGGACAATGAGTAATGAAAGACTCCTGATATATTAGTATCCTATTGCTGCTGTAACCACATGCCACAAACTCAGTGACTTACAACAACACATATTTATTATATCAGAGTTTGGGAGGTTATGGATCCAAAATGACTGAAGGACTAAAACCAAGATCTCATTTGGGCCCTCCTGGAAGATTTAGAGGAGAATTTGTTTTCTCACTTTTTTCTGCTTCTATAGACTGCCCAGTGCACACATTCTATGTTTTACAATCTAATCCCACATCACTCTGACTTCTGCTTATGTCATCACAGCCTGTTCTTTCTCTCTGCTTCTATTGCCAAAATGCCACCTATCTCCTTTAGTCCAAGATGACTGCTTCTTCTGATACTACATTCTCAAGGATGGTGTTCCCCATGTTATGTCATGGGATTTACTTCATGACAATAGGCTCCCACACAGACATTTTATGCATAATCCCATTCCTATTCCTGACTTCTGCTAAGATGACTGAGGGATACAAGAGCACCACTTATAATCTCTTCAAACAGCTTGCTGTGACTAAATATTTGATTCTTCCAAAGTGCTAATAAAAGGTTGTCCAGATACACCCTCTACTTTCTCTTAAGAGCACTCTTTTCTATTAAGTATTCTAATTAGAGTAGCTTTTGCAACTTAATAGGTAGGCTGAGTTTCCCTTATCATCAAGCCCCAGTTCCACTTTATTTAACATTTCTTCCCTTATTTTTTCTTTTTCCTCTTGCTTTTTTTATTATAAGTAACAAGAGCACCCTAAGCCACACTTTCAGTACTTTACTTGGGAATATTCTTAGGAATATTCTCCAAGTTTATTGCTTACAAGCTTTGATTTCCACATAATCAAAAGGAACAATTGAACTAAGCCATCTATCACAATGTAATAATGATATGCTCTTCTTCAGTTTCAATAACATGTTTCTCATTTCCTTTTGAGCCCTTATCAGCAGAATCCTTAATTTCCATATTTCTTGTAACGGTCTGTTCAAGACATTCTAAGCTTTTTCTGTCATGCTCTGCTAATTGCCCAATTCCAAAACAACTTAAACATTTTTAGGCATTTGTTATAGCAGCACACCACTTTCCACAACTAAAATCTCTATCAGTCAATGTTCAACTAGAGAAACAGAACCAAGGGTGATATAGTAAAAAAGATTTACTATAAAAAAATTGGCATACATGATTGTGGGACTGCCAAGGCAAGTCTGAAATTCATAAGGCAGACTCATAATTCTCAGGCATAATGTAGGCTGCTGTCTTAGTTTGTTTGGGCTGCTATAACAAAACATCACAGAATGGTAGCTTATAAACAATGCAAGTTTATTTCTCACAGTTTTGGAGGCTGGAAGTCTGAGACAAAAGTTCCAGCACAGTTAGGTGAAGTCCGTCTTCTGGGATGCAGACTTCTTATTGAATCACATGGTGGAAGTGGGCAAGTGAACTTTCTTGGCCCTCTTTGACACAGGCACTAATCCATTTTGTGACAGTTCAGCCCTCATAACAGAATCACTTTCCAAAGGCCCCACCTAATATCATAAACTTGGGAGTGGCTTTCAGTATATGAATTTTGGGGGAACAAATTCAGGCAAGTGTAGCTATCATCCCTAGTAGTTTAATCAAACACTTTTCTAGGTATTATTGTAAAGGTATTTTATAGATGTGATTAAAGTCATCAGCTGAGAAATTAAAAAAAAAAATTTATCCTAGATAATGTTGGTGGTCATTCCATCAGCTGAAAGGCCTTAATAAAAGAACTTAGGCTTCCCAGAAAGAGAAATTCTGGCCCTGGAATGCAGTTTTCCCCCATCTGAAAGACCTAGTGTACCCCTCAGACAGCCAGCCTATGTTTTTCAGGCTTGCCTCGCCAGCTCCCACAACTGCGTAAGTCAATTCTTTGCATTTACTGTTACTGACTCTGTGTCTCTGATTGAACCTTCACTGATTTACCTGGATTTAAAACATATTTGTTTTCATAAAACAGCATAAATCAGTTTAAATAGATGACATTTCCAATAACCAACCTCTTACCTGAATTTGATTTGGAACACTTTAGTTTTGAAGACATGAAACACCTATTTAAAACACTTTCCAATTCAGCATTAATATTAAATATAAAGTGGCATAACAAGCCTCTAAATAGTTTTATTTTGTTTTATCATGGAAAGTAGTCGTTAGAAACCCTACAAATGTCTGTTAAACTTAGGAAAGCGTCTATATTTGTGTCTCATATATATTTATTTTATTTAAACTGATATAATTAGCCACACAAAAAAATCAACATCATTCTTCAACATAAGTGATCTAGAAGCATTTTAAAATGATCTTTTAAAGACCCCCTTAGACTGATTATTTTCAAGTGAGGAACCATTTAGATCCAATTTTATTTCATGTTTTCTTTTTTAAATTGATTTCATGATTTAATGACGAAAACTAAATAATCTTTTCTACTTATTAACATTTTTCACTAATAAGTCAATAAAGCTTCTTGATGGGCTACAACTAAAATAAAACAGTAAAAAACACTTCCTTATTTTTTCTTATAGAAGAAATTTTATTTTATTTGTAATGAACCAAATGTAGGAAAGGACCTTTAGAACTCCAAATGTTAACAATTAAACTATGATTCTGCCCTTTAGGTTTTATTTCTTTATAAGTAGTTAGATTAAGAACATACTATTGACAAAATTTGGAAAACAGCAGTAACAAGAAATTATGTTTACCTAGTTTTAGTCAGAAAACATACTTACAAGCTGTTATAGACTGAGGTTATTTGTTGGAGAATTCTAATGATGTCAAGAAGAGTTTTACTGAGCAAAACTATACAAAATACCTTTGATAGAAAGGTAAAAGCCAAAAGTGTTCTGCTTCCAGCTGTGACAACAGTGACTGGTACCAGACTTGCTTTTCCAGGAAAAGAAAATAACTATAATACTGAATGAAACATTTGGGCTAACTGCTTTTAGGCAAGGAACAACAGGTAGTATTGGACTAAGATTTTTGCAAAGAGAAAAACACAAGAGGTAAATCCCCATGTGAATCATCTTAACCTTCTGCACAGGATGCTCTTCTGAGATGAGTTAAGGAGCACTGTGGCAGAGCTAAGAAGGCAGAAATTAGATGTTCCTTCCCACTAAGATTATAGGATTCCAGGGAAGGATGGAGTAGTGCATGATGGTATATATAATTTGCAAGAGAATTCACAATTACCTAAGTGAGGCCTGTTCTCAAGTCTAGGCAAAGGCTCCAAGAGACCTACAGATATAATTTACTTCTGGACTGAGAATTTACTGATGAAACCAGAGATTATGCATCCCTGGAACATCTTGTGGCTGTGGCCCAATAGAAGTGGAGAGTCCTCACTGAGCATCCAGTACATTCAGATTTACCCCCAAATACAGACATTCCTTATTGTAGGGCACACACCCTAGAGCAATGACCACTCCCAAGGACTGAACCTCCAACCATTATATGTTATGGCTTGAGTTAACAAAGAAGTAAGTTCATCTGTGAGGAGCAAAAGAATCTCCCAGTAATTTAACCGCCAGCAAGAGCAGACTCAACACTTTGCAGAACAAGAAGACAAAATCCAGGCACCTTACAACATATCACTAAAATGTCTATCGCAAACTAAAAAGTTACTAGATATGTAGTGAAGTATAACAATGTGACTCATTATCAAGGATAAAAATAGTGAATAAAAAAGACCAAGATTTTCTCCACATTTTTAAATTAGGAGACAGTGAATTTGAATTAACTATTATATTGTCAAGAACTTAGGGAAAAGGGAGATTGGTAAGATGGCAGAAGAGTAAATGGAAGTGATACTAACCTCCACAAAGGACCAATACAGAATTATCACTAAATTGGGGAGAAATCTCCTGGAACAAAAAACTGAACAATAGCAGAAGAGAAGCCTTATAACCTCAGACAGACAGAAGAATTAGCTTCAGCACGATCCTACTGGTAAGGGGTGCAGTGGAGACTTGAGAAGGCTGGCTGGGCACCCACAGGTGGCAGCACTGGAGGGATATTTAAGTGGCTCGTTGGATCCCCCTGAGTGGGGTCTAAATCATAAGCTGGGATCCCCAGCCTACAGTACCAGAGTTCAAAAAGTACACAGATAATAGCCAGCTCTAAAGTGGGAGGAGTGCTCTCTGCCAGAGACCGGCAGCTGGAGACTGAAAGAACCGTTAAAAGGGCCAAAGCATAAATTATCATTTATGACCACTTACCTGGGCTCCAGCAAAGACAGGGGCAGAGTGGGCTAGAGAAACCAGAGGAGATACTGGGGACAGAGGCTTTGGGGAGAGAACTGAGAGAATAGCCATAGGGATCCTGGTGCTGACTCATCCTCTACCTGGTAGCAACCATCTTGCTCAGGCAAATCATTCCCCTGAGCAGCTGCAGCCTGAGAGGAAACAGTGGCCCCACCCCCAGGAGGTATTCTGCCCAGGCCCTGTGGTGCTTAAGCCTGACTGCTGAGTGTAGAGTGGGAGCCAGACAGTAGATCCCTGCAAAGGGGAGGGTGGGCAGAGTGGAATAGAGACACTTGAGGACAGACTGGGGATGGAGACTTGGGGAGAGAGCTGACAGAGTAGCCTCCGGGATCTGGTGCTGAGTTATCCCCAATAATGTAGCAACCATCTTGCTCAGGCAGACCACTCTCCTCTGAGCAGTAGCAGCCTGAGGGGAAACAATAGCCCTGCCGTGCCCTGTGATGCTTAAGCCTGACCACTGAGTGCAGAGAAACTATATTAACAACAGAAGTAAACAGCCACAGACAATAGATACCTGGAAATCTCAAACAGATTGCCTAAGATCATATGGGGTCAACATCTTAACATCACCAGAGGCAGATCCAGAAAGTAAAACTAACAATAAATACTAGAGGCTACCGAGATGAAATTCACTGTGGTTTTCTCTATGATTTGTGATATCTTCTTTACTACATAGCTTTTTAACACTTATTTTTTTCCCCATCAAGTCTGTGCATATTATCACTAGATTTAATACAATAGTTTATTTCTTACCTTTCTTATAACAGTCTTAATCTCTTTACAGCCTTATTAATAATGGTTCCTTTGCAGTTGATAGTGGGATTGCAGGGGGAAGTTATTTTTGTGGATGTGGGTTTGTTTTCTGGGCCTTGTGGTTTCTTCTGGCAACACCTCCATGACAACACATAAGACATTAGGGGCAGCATGACCCTCATAGGCAGAATGACTCTAACTCAACTAGCTGGAGGGAAACGCCCACCGAAAAATTACCCAACAACAATCAAAACCCAATTACTTCCAGGGAACCAACATAAACAGCAAAAGGCATTCCAAGAGCATCAAGTTCGGAGATCAAAGAGACTTAACCACTGAATCTCACAGGTTTCCTACTATAGAAGTTCACACCATAAAATTATGGAGTCAAGACCGAGCAGATTAAGAAGCAGAAGCAAAAAAACAAAAACAAAAACAAAAAAAACAACCCAAAAAACAAAAAACCTATCACAAGTAATGGGAAGATAAAGAAACAAACCCCAATTGAAAGGAAAATAGGAATCCTCAGAAAGAGTGCTAAATGAAATAGAGGCAAGCAAACTATCAGATATTGAGTTCAAAACAACAGTTATCACTATGTTCAATGGGCTTAGTGAGAATTAAAAAAAGAACAAAACAGGGAAACTACAAGAAACTTATGGCAAACTATATCAGCATGAAAAAGGACACAGAAACTATAAACAGGAGGGAAGAGGAAATGAAGAATACAATTTCTGAAGTGAAGAACACAGTAGGAGGAATCAAAAGCAGGCTAGATGAAACAGAGGATTGAGTCAGCAAGCTGGAGGACAAGGTAGGAAAAGCTCCCAGAAAGAGAAAGGAAAGGAACAAAGACTCGAAAAGAACAAAGGGATGTTAAGGGAAATGCAGGACAACATAAAACATAATAATATCCATATATTAGGGATACCAGAAGGAGAAGAGGAGTAAGGGAGAGAAAACCTGTTGGAAAAAGTACTGATGGCAAACTTCCCTAACCTCAGGAGAGAAAAAGTCACACGAGTCCAGGGAGCACAGAGGGTCCCAATCAGTGGAACCCAAAGTCACCCACTCCAAGACAAATCATAATTAAAATAGCAGATATCAAAGAGAAAGACAAAATCTTAAAGGCAGAAAAGGAGAAACAGGAAATAACATACAAAGAATCCTCAAAAAGGTTAGCAGCTAACTTCTCCACAGAAACACTACAAGCTTGAAGGGAATGGCAAGAAATAGCCCAAGTAATGAAAAGCAAAGGCCAGCAACCAACAGTACTCTATCCAGCAAAGCTTTCAAATAAAATGGAAGGCAAAAAAAGGAGTTTCTCAAAGAAAGAAGGCTAAAAGAATACACCTTCACCAACCTACCATTGCAAGATATGCTAAAGGGAGTGCTTTAAGAAGATGAAGAAAAAGAGTGAAAGAGACAGAAACACAGGCACAAAGGGAAAAAAAGAATAAGTACCTACCAGTAATAACTGTAAATGTAAATGGATGAAATGCTCCAATCAAATGACATAGTAGCTAATTGGATTAAAAAAAAAAAAACATGACCCGCACATATGCTTCCTACAAGACACCCACCTCAGAACAAAAGACCTAACAGACTGAAAATAAGGCATGGGAAAAAATATCCCAAGCAAATGGACAGGAAAAAAACCTACAGTAGCAATACTTATATCAGACAAAAATAGGCTTCAAAACAAAGGCTATAAAAAGGTACACAGAAGGACACTTCATTATACTCAAAGGAACACTCCATCAACAAGACATAAACATTGTAAACCTATATGCACCCAAGGTAGGAGTGCCTAAATATATAAAGAAAATCCAGGAGGACTTCAGGAAAGATATAGACAACAACAAACATATAGTAAGGGGTTTTAACACCCTACTGTCAATAATGAATAGATCTTCCAAACAAAATATCAACAAGGATATTGTGGAATTGAACAATGCATTAGATCAAATGGACTTAACGGATATATATAGAGAGAGAACCTTTCATCCCAAAGAGGCCAACTACACATTTTCAAATGCACACGGAATATATTCAAACATAGACCACATGATAGGACACAAAACAAGCCTCAACAAGTTTAAGAAAATCTAAATCATATTGAGCATTTTCTCAGATCACGAGGGCTTTAACCTAGAAACTAACCTCAAGGAAAAAACTAAAAAACATTCAAACTCATGGACACTGAATAACATGCTATTAAACAATGAATGGGTCAATAATGAGATCAGAAGAAATAAAAAGTTCCCTGGAAACAAAGGAAAATGAGCACACAACAGCACAAAACCTGTGGGAGACAGAGAAGGCAGTCCTGAGAGGAAAGTTCATAGCAACACAGGCTTACCTAAAAAGGATAGAAATATTTCGAATAAACATCCTAACCCTACATCTACAAAACTGCAGAAACAACAACAAACAAAACCCAAAGTGAGCAGAAGGAAGGAAATAATCAAGGTCAGAGCAGAATTGATGACATAGAGACTAAAAGAACAATTGAAAAGATCAATAAATCCAGGAGGTGGTTCCTTGAAAAGACAAACAAAATTGATAAGCCTTTTAGCAGACTCATTAAGAAAAAAAGGGAGAGAATTCAAATAAATAAAATCAGAAATGAAAGAGGAGAAATTACAACTGATACCACAGAAATACAAAGGATTGCAAAAATTACTACAAACAGATATATGCCAAGAAATTTGAAAGCCTGAGTGAAAATGACAAATTCCTATAAAAATATGATCTTCCAAAACCGAATGAAATAGAAGCAGAAATCCCAAGCAGACTGATAACAGCTGCTAAAATTGAAGCAGCAGTCAAAAATTCCCAGCACACAAAAGCCCCAGACCAGATGGTTTCACAGGAGAATTTTCCAAAACATTTAAGGAAGAGGTAACCCCTGTTCTTTTCAGACTATTCCAAAAAATCCAAGAAGAGGAAATGTCCTAAAATCTTTTTATGAGGCCAACACCAACCTAATATCAACATTAGATAAAGACACAACAAAGAAAGAAAGCTATAGGCCAATGTCTCTGATGAACATAGATGCTAAAATCCTCAATAATGTATTGGTAAATGCATCCAACAATACATTAAAAAGACCATACAGCATGATCAAGTAGGATTCATCATGCCAAGGATGCAAGAACGGTTCAATATCTACAAATCAATAAATGTAATAGATTATATAAACAAAAGGAAAGCAAAAATCATATGATCATATCAATAGATGTGGTACTAGCATTTGATAAGGCACATTTATGATAGAAACACTCAGGAAAGTGGGAGTAAAGGGGGCATACCTCAACATAGTAAAGACCATATATGAAAATGAACTACCAACATCATACTCAATGGGCAAAAACTAAATCTTTCTCACTAAGATCAGGAACAAGACAAGCATGTATGCTTTCACCACTACTATTCATCATATTATTGGAAGTCCTGGCCACAGTGAACACAAGAAAAAGAAATGAAGGCACCCAAATAGAAAGAAGGAAGTACAACTATTGTTTGCAGATGACATGATAATATACATAGAAAACCCTATAGACTTCACCAAAAAAATACTTGACCTAAGAAGGGAATTTGGCAAAACAGCAGGATACGAAGTCAATATTCAGAAATCAAAACCATTTCTGTACACCAACAATGAAATATCAAAATCAAAAATCAGGAAAAAAGTCCCATTTGCTATAGCATCTAAAAAAATAAAGGACCTAGGAATAAACCTAACCAAGGAGGTAAAAGACCTATACTCTGAAAATTACATCACTGAAGAAAGAAATTAAGGGAGACACAAATCAATGGAAGCATATATTATGTTCATGGACTGGAAGATTTAACATCATCAAAATGTCCATACTACTCAAAGCAATTAATAGATTCAACACAATTTCTATTAAAATACTAATGTATTTCACAGATATAGAACAAACATTTCAAAAATTTAAATGGAACAATAAATGACCTTGAATAGCTGTCACGATTTTGAGAAAGAAGAACAAAGTAAGACGGATTACAATACCTGATATCAAACTATATTATAAGGCCACTGTATTCAAAACAGTCTGGTACTGGCATAAGAACAGATGTGTAGATAAATGAAACAGAATAGAGAGACCAGAAATAAACCCATGCCTCCATGGTCAATTAATATTCCGCAAAGAGGGCAGATGAACAAAATGTAGTAAAAATAGCCTCTTCAACAAATAGTGTTGGGAGATCTGGATAGCTACGTGCAAAAAAAAATGAAACTTGACCACCAACTTATAACATATACAAAAATAAATTCAAGATGGATAAAAGAGTTAAATATAAGTCATGACATCATAGAAGTCCTAGAAGAGAACATAGGCAGGAAAATCTCAGATTTTCCATGCAGCAACATTTTCACCATAATGTCCCCTAGAGAAAAGGACATAAAGGAAAGAATAAACAAATGGAACTTCATCAAAATAAGAAGCTTCTGTATGGCTTAAGAAAACATCAACAAAGTGAAAAGGGAACCAACCATGTGGAAAAATATATTTGCCAATGACACTTCAGACAAGGGTTTGGTCTCCAAAATATGTAAAGAACTCACACAACTCCACCTCAGGAAGTCAAACAATCCCATTAACAAATGGACAAAGGACATGAGCAGACACTTCTCCAAGAAGGATACATAGTGAGCCCAGAGGCATATATATGAAAGGATGCTCAACATCACTAGCCATCAGAGAGATGCAAATTAAAACCATGATGAGATACCACATTCAGTCAGAATGGCCATCATAAACCAACACACAAAAAGTGCTGGTGTTCATGTGAAGAAAAGGGAACTCTAGTGCATTTTTGGTGGGAATGCAGACTGGGGCAGCCACTGTGGAAAACAGTGTGGAATTTCCTCAGAAAACTAAAAATGGAACTGCCTTTTAACTCAGCAATTCCACTGCTGGGATTATACCCTAAGAATCCCAAAACACCAACTCAAATGGACCTATGCACCCCGATGTTAATAGCAGAACAATTTACTATAGCCAAGTGTTGGAAGCAACCTAAGTGCCCAATAGTAAATGAGTGGATCAAAAAACTATGGTACATTTACACAGTGGAATACTACGCAGCAGAAAGGAATAGCTACTACCCTTCGCTACAGTGTGCATAGACCCAGAGAGCATTATGTTAAGTGCAATAATCCAGGTGGTATAAAACAAATACCATATGATCTCACCTGTAAGTGGAACCTAATGAATACAACAATCAAACAAGCAAAATATAAGCAGCAACATTGAAAGAAAGAACAAACTGACAGTAGCCAGAGGGGAGGCGGGAGGGGGATAACAGGAGAAAAAAGGGGAAGGGTTGTCAAGGGACATGTATAAAGGACCCATGAACAAGGTCAAAGAGGGGAAGAACTGAGGCTGGGAGGTGTGGGTGGGTAGGGCAGGAGAAAGTGGTGGAAGGAAAATGGAGGCAACTGTACTTGAACAATCAAAAAAGTGAAAAAAATACAATCACATAAACTTCTAATAGATGTTTTTAATATATTATATTTACATTTATTGTGAAAAAAGAACTTAGGAAAAAAGATGATCATGATGAATGGTGAGTAGATAGTGTGAAATTTAAATCGAGAAATGTAAATTAAAACAAAACAAAACAAAATCTAAACCTGGGAAGTCAGCTCTGATATAAAGGTTTTATTGACATGGATTTACACCAATGATGGCAGCAACATAAATATTTATTGAACTTGAGTACATATCGAGGACAGATCTCCAGTCTGAAGAACAGAGAGCAAGGAGATAATAAGTATAAAGAGTCTTGGTGACTCATGGCATAGTATGAAGACATATATATGTGTAATTTGATTTCAACATGGAAATGATAAAGAATAGAGAAAAAATTATTAAGAAAACATATCAGGAATGCATTTTAAAGTTTGTCTCATTTTACCCTACATCTAAGTGTTTTGACCTAGAAAGTTTCTCCAAAATGTTATTCTACTATACTTCTACAAGTAGAAGTTTAATGCATTAATTTTTTT
Organism: Mormoops blainvillei; assembly: GCA_004026545.1. Classification (NCBI taxonomy): domain Eukaryota; kingdom Metazoa; phylum Chordata; class Mammalia; order Chiroptera; family Mormoopidae; genus Mormoops; species Mormoops blainvillei. The sequence continues at coordinate 139,287 of PVJD01003367.1, read as the reverse complement.
AATTTTAATTTTTTTCAGTATTTTCTATACCTGTCTACTCCTACCCTTTAGAAAATGACAGTGTAAAAATAAAAAAATAATTGGTGGACTTGCCTAAAATGCCAACAGGGATTAAGTAAGTGCTTGATGACTCAATGTTTTTTGCCAACTGTATAATAAAGACATAAACTCTGTAGTGTTCCTCACTGTCATGCCTCATGTAAAATAATAATACTTATGACTCATTGCCAGTTGAAATCAATTTGAATTGCTTTTCCAGTAAGAAGCAAAAGAAAGTTGGTGGCATGCCAAACAAATTGTTTTAAAGATTGCAAGTACTGCCTCAGATCACCTTCTGTCTTCATTCATGTAATGTAGGCTAGAATTCAGTGCAACTCCAGATACTTCCCATATTTTGGAATATGATAGCACTATACACATATACACTTTGTATGAGAATTCATTTCTACTTATCCCAGTATCACTTGCCAATAGTTAACAAAATATCAAGAAGATCTTAAGCATGTTTAGATCTAGCTATTTTAAACACTAATTATTATTTCTCTCTGACCACATTACCAGGTACCTAAGACACTGAGTCTCAGACTGTGGTCCTGTCATGGACTCTTGGAGGCATGCTGGGAGGAGTTGAGACCAAAAATGTTTGTGCATGTGCACTTCTTGAGAAGACAAAATAACTGAAATGGTTTTTTATTTATTTTTATTGTTTTACTTTCTATTAAATTTATTGTAGTAATATTTGTTAATAAGTTTATATAGGTTACAGTTCTATAATACATCATCTGTATGTAGTACTGTATGTTCACCTCGAGTCTGCTTCCATCACTACTTATCTCCTCTATACTTGCTTCTGCCTCCCCCCACACCCTTGCCCCCTAGTAATCACCATACTGTTGTCTGTGTCTTTGTTTTCTTTGTTTGTATGTTCATTTGTTTTTTTTGCTTAACATCTTCACCTTTTTCACCAAGCAACCACCCTTCTTTCTGACAGCTGGCAGTGTGTTCTCTGTGAGTCTGTTTCTAATAGCTTTTTCGTTTATTTTATTCATGTAAGTGAGACTATATGGTATTTGTCTTTCTCTGAATGGCTTATTTTATTTAGCATAATTCTTTCCAAATCCATCCATGCTGTCGCAAAGAGTAAAATTTCCTTATTTTTATGACCAAGTAATATTTCATCATCTAAATGTACCAGAATTTTTATCTACTCATCTACCAATGGACACTTGGGCTGCTTCCAAATATTAGTTATTGTAAATAATGTCACATACTTTCTTGTGAATTAGTGTTTCCAGATTCTTCAGATATATTCCCAGAAGTAAAATTGCTGGATCATGAGGAAGTTCCATTTTTAATTTTTTGAGGAAACTCCATACTGTTTTCCACAGTGGCTGCACCAGTCTGCACTCCAACCAGCAGGGCAACAGGGTTCCCTTTTTCCCACAGGCTCACCTTCACTTGTTATTTGTTGATTTATTGATGATAGATATTGTGACAAGTGTGAAGTGATATCTCATTCTGGTTTTAATTTGTATTTCTTGGATGATTAGTGACTTTGCGCATCTTTTCATATGTCTCCTGGCCATCTGTATGTCCTCTTTGGAGAAATGTCTATCCAGGTCTTTTGCCCATTTTTTAACTGGATTGTTTTTCTTTTTTTTTCTTCTTTTTTTTCTTTTCTTTTCTTTTCTTTTCTTTTTTTCCTTTCCTTTCTTTTGTATTGAGATGTGCAAGTTCTTCATAAATTTTGGATATTAACCCCTTATGAACCGTATCATTGGTGAATATGTTCACCCATTCAGTGGGTTGTCTCTTCATTTTGTGGATGGTTTCCTTTGCTGTGCAAAAATGTTTTAGTTTGATGTAGTGCCATTTGTTTATTTTTTTCTTATGTCCTGTGCCCAAGAATATATACCAGAAAAAAAAAATGTTGCTGTGAAAAATATCTGAGATTCAACTTTCTATGTTTTCTTCTAGGATTTTTATGGTTTTCAGTTTAACATTTAAGTCTTATTTCATTTGGAGTTTATTATTGTGTATGGTGTAAAAGGTGGCCTGGTTTTATTTTTTGCATGTATCTGTCCAATTTTTCCAATAATTTTTATTGAATAGATCATCTCTACCCCATTGTATCTTTTTTGCCTCTTCTATCAAGTATTAATTGACCATAAAGATATAGGTTTATTTCTCGGCTCTTTTTCTGTTCCATTGAATTATATATTTTTTCTTATGTCAGTACCATGCTGTTTTGGTTACTATGGCCTTTAGTATCATTTGATATCAGAAACATGATTCCTCCAACTTTGTTTTTCTTTCTCAAGATTGATGTAGCTATTTTGAGTCTTTTGTGGTTCTATATAAATTAGTGAAATATTTGTTCTAGTTTGGTGACATAGTCCATTGGTATCTTGATAGAAAATGTGTTGAATCGATAGAGTGCTTTGGGTAGTATGGACATTTTAATGATGTTAATTATTCCTATCCATGAACATGGTACATGCTTCCATTTTTTTATATTCTTCACTCTCTTCTCTCAGTGTCTTATAGTTTTCCAGTCAAGGTCTTTAGATTCTTGGTTAAATTGATTCCTACATATTTTTTTGATGAAATTATAAATGGTATTGTTATTTGGTTTCCATTTCCTTTCTTCACACTTGAATTTTTTTTTAATTTTTATATTTTTTAAGTTTTCTGTTTTTGTTTTCAGTTGATACTATTACAGATGTACCCAAACCCCCTACCTTGTGCCCTCCTCCTTCCAGCCTCTGCTCTCCTTTCCCCCTGGCCACCAACACACTGTTGTCTGTGTCTATGGGTTATATATACATGTCCTTTGACTAATTCTTTCACCTTTCTTTATCCAATACCCTCCCCCACTCCTTTCTCACAACTGTCCATCTATTTCATGTATCCTTGCCTTTCTATTTTGTTCATCTGTTTATTTTGTTCATTTTTACATAGTAGATGAGATCATATGGTATTTGTCTTTCTCTGACTATCTTTTTTCCTTATCATAATGGTATATAAAATACAGCTTATTTCTGGATATTTATTTTGTATCCTGCTACTTAACTGAATTCATTTTACCAATTCTAGTAGTTTTTCATTGTTTTTTTTTTTGCTGGAATTTTTAAGGTTTTCTATGTACAGTCCTGTCATCTTCAAATAATGACTTTTTTTTTAAACTTCTTCCATTCCCATTTGGATGCCTTTTATTTCTTCTTCTTGCCTGATTGCTGTGGTTTGGACTTCCTGTACTATGTTGAATAGGAGTGGTGAAAGCAGATGTCCCTATCTTGTTCCTGATCTTAGGGGGAAAGCTTAGCTTTTTCCCATTGAGTATGATGATGGCTGTGGGTTTGTAATGTATGACCTTTATTACATTGTGGTATGTTCACTCTATTTCCACTGTGCTGAGCATTTTTATCATAAATGGGTACTGGATTTTGTCAAATGCTTTTTTCTGAATCCATTATTAGGATCATGTGGTTTTTATTCTTCATTTTGTTTATGTGGTTAATTAAATCATATTTAATGATTTGTGGATATTGTACCACCCTTGCATCTCCTAAATAAATCCCATCTGAATAGTGTATGACCTTTTAATATGTTGTTGGATTTGGTTCGCTAATATTTTGTTGAGAATTTTAGCATATATGTTCATCAGGGATGTTGGTCTATAATTTTTTTCTTTATACTGTTTGTATTTGGATTTGGAATTAGGACAATGCTGACCTTGTAAAATTAGCCGGGGTATTTTTCCTTCTCTTGAATTTTTTGGAAATAGTTTGAGAAGAGTAGATTTAATTCTTTGACTGGTAAAATTCACCTGTGAATTCATTAGGTCAAGGGATTCTATTTGTTGAATGGATTTTGATTACTGCTTCAGTTTCACTAATTGTAATCTGTCTCTCCACATTCTCTGATTCTTCTTCATTCAGTATTGGAAGATTATATGTTTCTAGGAATTTATCCCTTTCATCCAGTGTGTCCAATTTGTTGCCATATAGTTGTTTGCAATATTTTCCTACAATCTTTTGGTTGTTTTTTTTTTTTTTTTGGTGTCAATTTTTACTTCTCTTTAATTTTCTATTTTATTTATTTTGGTCCTCTTTTTTTTTCTCATTAAGTCTGGTTAAAATTTTTTAATTTTAATTTTCTTATGCTTTCAAAGAACCAGCTCTTGGTTTCATTGATCTTTTGTAATTTTTTTTTAGACTCTACTACATTTATATCTGCTGTGTTCTTTGTTATTTTATTTCTTCTACTCACTTTTGGTTTTAGTATTCTTTAATTGTAAAGTTAGATTGTTTATTTGAGATTTTTTGTTTGTTTCTCAAAGTAGACTTCTTGCTATGAATATCCCTCTTAGGACTTCTTTCACTGTGTCCCATAGATTTTGTGTTGATGTGTTCTCCTTTTCATTTGATTTTTTCCCCCATCTCATTGTTAACCCATTCATTGTTTAGTAACATATTATGTGAAACATTAGTTTTGTATTAAATATATCTAATATATCATAGAATAAAATGCAAGTATTACCTGCATTTTCCAAAATAAAACATAGTGTTTGAAGATATTCTTTACATGCAATAGAAGCTTTAAACTACACCTTTGAATAGTCAGAGAGGTCAATTGCTTTTTTTTATAGAGGTACTTAATTAGCTATATTTTTAAAAGTACTGGATTAAGTGAGTATATTTCATTTTATTATTTAATCTTTTACTATTTTACAAAATATTGAGTCACTCTTATATAATAATAAATTCAGAATTAAAATAAAAAAATTAGTTTGATAAGTCAATAAAAGTTTCTGGGTAAGGACACATCTTTTTTTCTAGACCTGATCATCTGAAACAGAGATGTTTTTAAGGGCATGTATGCAATCTGAGTTTTAGAAATGCTCTCTGACCACCCTTATGCAAAAGTAGGTTGAATGTTTTTTTTTGTACAAATATATATTTTCTGTTTATGAAACTCCTTTTAGGGAAATTAAATGTGATAATATTTATATAAAATATAATTGAGTGAAATAAGAGTACCCAAGTTACATATACATATAATCCTTTTACAGACTAAGTTGATCTTTTTAAAAGCTGATATATATTATATTTCCTTAAGCACTGTTGGCTGATGATCCTTAAGTCTTCCCTGAGACTAGGTTCCTAGCTATTCAGTTATGTGTTTTCCAGCCAGTTATGTGTATTCTCTTAATTAATGCAGATTCAGAAACAGTCTCAGCAAGAAAAAATAAAAGCATTAAATAGAAATTACCAAAAAAATGTCAGACTTCTGGTCAAGATGGAGACTCAGCTTGCCTCCTTGCACAACCACAGCAAAAATTACAACTACTACAAAATAACTATCACCCAGAATCATCAGAAAATTAAGCTTATGGAAGTCAAACTATCAAGGATTTAAAAAGTCACATTCATCCAGATGGTAGGAGGGGCAGAGATGTGGAGGCACAGGGATGTGAGGACATGGAGATATGGGATGGGCAGTCCCACATCCACATGTAGTGAATGAAAATTGGAAGGGATACCTCAGGAGCGAGGGATACCAGCCCCACACCAGACTACCTAGCTCAGGGTACCAGTGGCAGGAAGATAAGTCCCCATAACTTCTGGCTATAAAAACCAGTGGGGGTCAGGGTGGTGGAAGAAACTGAGGTATTCTCAGGCATCTCCTCTTAAAGAGCATACAACAGACTCTCTCTGAGCTCTAGCACCTAGGCAGCAGCTGGAAGGCACCAGGCATATGGGAAGAAACTGAAGTGTCTGGCATTAGGGTAAGTGCTGGAGGACAGCTTCCTCCCAGACAAAACTTCAGAGGCCAAAAAGCAGCCATTGTCCATTTTCTGAGCCCTCCCTGACACAGAGCCATAGAGAAGTGACACCATACTTAAGACTCCATCAACCTGGTTCACACATGTAGCCCCACCCTGGCAATTTCCTAAGGCTCTACTTTATGCAAATTACCAGTACACTCTTCTACAATAGTCCATGCTAATAAGATACAGAGTCAAAGCAGCTCTACCTAATACTTAGAATGAAACACATGGAGGTTGCCAAAATGAGGAGACAAAGAAACATGGTCCAAATAAAAGAGCAGAATAAAACTCCAGAAAAATAAATAAATGAAATGGACATAAGTAATCTATCAGATGCAGAGTTCAAAACACTGGTTATTATCATGCTCAAGGAAATCAGTGGGTACTTCAACAACATAAAAAAGACCCAAGCAGAAATTAAGGTTACACTAAGTGAAATAAAGAAAAAATTACAGGGAATCAACAGTGGAATGGCTGAAGCTGAGAATCAAATCAATGATTTGGAATGTAAGGAAGAAAAAACATTCAATCAGAATAGCAAGAAGAATACATAATTTTAAAAAAACAAATAAGGATTGGCTAAGGAGCCTCTGGGACAATTGCAAATGTATTAATATTCAAATTATACAGGTGCCATAAGGAGAAGAGAAAGAGTAAGAAATTAAAAACTTATTTGAAAAAATAAAACTTCTCTAACTTGGTGAGGAAAATGGGCATACAAGTCCAGGAAGCACAGAGAATCCCAAACAAGATAGATACAAAAAGGACCACATCAAAACACATCATAATTAAAAAGCCAAAGATTAAAGATAAAGAAAGAATCTTAAAAGCAGTAAGAAAAAAGCAGACAGTTACCTACAAAGGAGTTCCCATGCAACTGTCAACTGATTTCTCAAAAGAAAGTTTACAGGCTAGAATGGACAGGCAAGAATTATTCAAAGTGATAAAAAACCAGAACCTACAACCCAGATTATTCTATCCAGCAAAGCTATCATTTTGAGTCAAAGGGCACATAAAACCCTTCTTAGACAAGGGAAAGCTAAAGGAATCATTATCAAGACATTACTATATGAAATGTTACGGGAATTTAAGAAAAAGAAGATACAAACTATGAACATTAAAATGGCAATACATTCACAACTCTCAACAAATGAATCTAATAAACAAAGTCCTGGTGATGTAAAGTATAGTATAGGAAATGGAGTAGCCAAAGAACTTGCATGCATGACACATGGACATGAACAATGGTGGGGGGATTGCCTGAGGGAGTGGTGGGAGCTGGGTGGAGGGGAGCAAAGGGGGAAAAATCAGGACAACTGTAATTGCATGATCAATAAAATATATTTTAAAAGTGTCAGAAACAACATCCATTACCTTGTCTAATGCCGCGTGCTAAAATAGATGTGTAGTTTAATAATAACTTTTAAAAACTGTTTCATAGTTGAAAAGTTAAGTCAAAGTAAATTCAATAATATATGTTAGAATAAAATTCTCCATGCTATTATAAAGTCCTTCAGTTTTATGTCTAATCTGATAAATTATTCCAATTTCATGAATTTCATTGAAATAACTTTTAAGCTAATCAATTATAGCAGTAGTTTCATTATAGACACTTTTGTGAATATTGATGAATTCAGAGCTAAAAATTGAAACTTGCTCAACTTATACTTATATATAAATAGTTATATATAAATACAGAAAAACATACAGATATCCCTCTTAAATATAATTGTCTGTGATGTATATCTGTAAGAAATACACACACATTATGAAGAGTGGTTATAGAAAGGATGTTAAATTTAGTTTGCAATACATGGTATACAAACTTAAATTTTAAATTGACCCACACTCTTCTTAGTCAGACTTGCTTAAATATAACTAAAATACCTAAAATTTACTTTATTTTTGTGCCATAATAATTTCATATTCTAAACCAGTTTAAAAACTCTTCCTAATTTTCCTTGGACACAAGAAAATAATGGAGACTTCATAGGGGTATATTAGCTATTACTTAATCTCTTCCTTTGATTTCATGACTTTACTCATGTGTATCCATTCTTTACCACTCATTAAATTTCCTGTGTTTGCTCAGGATTGTCACAAATAACATTAATCAAAAGGATTCTTATACTTATAAGTGTCAGGAAAAATGATCAGTATAAGTACAACCAGTCTGTGTCCAACTTAATTTCCAATGAATTGTACAATACAAAGACATAGTTTATTTTCTCTGTGTGTATGTTTATGATGATAGAAAGGTAGAACAAATAAGAATTTAAAATTTCTAATAATTTTTACTTATGGATTCAAGTGGGATTAATCATTACATCTAACTTAGCATATTCCTTCCAACTGAAGCTACAGTCATTGTTAGCATTGGGCATCATGAATACTGAAGATTTCTTCCAGTATGTGAAATAAATTCCATCATCTCCACACCAAAATATAAGTCACCAGTTATATAGCCACAAAAGTTACAATCAGATAACTCCAAACATCCGTCTCCATATTATCCTTAGGAATAAAAATGACTCAAATCGTGGCTGAAATTTATACATGAAACTAGAATGTTTTTAAAATGCATTTGTACAATAGCATATTTATTTTCCTAATCATATCTGGTTAAGTGAATATCACAATTTGCTTACATATGAAGTCAGATCATTCTAGTACAGTGCTGTACAATGTGCCTCAGATTATTATTGTAAGTAACAAGCACAGGTAAAAATTGTTCTGAATAGTTTGGAGAAATTACTCAAAAACTGCTCAGTAAAACTAATATATAATGCAAATACACGATCAGAAATTAACTTTCTTTGTGTAATAAAATCCCATTTCTCAATTTTTTACATGTTTTTCATTTGGTGAGAAAATGTTTCTGTCTGTAAGACTAAAGGTCTGCAAGCTTTCCAAAAGCTATGACATCATCTTAGTTATCTCTGCATCTTCCGCACACCTCAGTGCTGAACATATGCATATTTTATCAATTTTAAAATGTACATTTTTAATAATTTAACATCTCTGAAATTGTAATGTGTCTTATAATCAATGCCATGTCAAAGTTTCTTTTTAAAATTTCTTAGTGGAACATACATATTGGTGTATATATTAATGATGCTTTTGATTATATTGAATATATGGTAGAAGATTTGAACTTAAAAAACAGCATAAATGGTGGAAAATTAAGAAGTTCTAGAAGCAGGCTATACAAGGGGGGACCCAAAAATTACCAAAATTATCTACTAGAGGGAAGAACCCTTGTTGTACAGGCTTCCCCAACTACGTGAGTGTTCTAAGAACCCATCTGTATCAGTGAACCAGCTGGCATTGTCTCACAAGTGACTTTTTTATTATTGTTTCCCAGATGATAAAAGTCTTCAAAGGAAAACATTCAGCCAATGTGGAAGAGGTGAAATAAAAAATGGCAGGAGTACTAAAGGCATCATAATCGACAAATTCAAAAACTGTTTTAAGCAGAGGAAAAAACATCTCAAGAGGTATATTGCATCAAATGGAGAGTACTTTGAAGGTGACTGAAATTTAAACATGTAATAAAAGATACACAATGTTTTATAAATAAATTCCAGGTTTCAGAGGTCCTCCCTCGTATATAGACTGACACAATAGTGTTAGCGGGAAGGCTGGATTTGAGGCCAATAGCGGGCGATTTTAACAGATGAGATAAGCTTTTACAAAAAGAGGTGGATAGAATCAAGGACAAAAGGGAAATTTTGTCTTTACATAAAAGTAGGGGCACATTGTCCTCACATTCAGAGTGGAGGTTGGAGAAGTATAGAAGCCCAATTTGGGGAATGAGGCAGAGATGATAAGAAATAAAACTCATAATTCTTGGTTATTTTAGTGAAGTGAGAGACAAGGTCATAAACTGAATACCAGGCCAATTCTAGACATAAAGCTTGGAAAAGCTGGTTAATAATTTGGTTCTTCTAGTACACAAAAATTGAGAGTCCTCAAACAGTGTTTTGTGAGGCTCTGGTCAGAATTACGTAGAAGAGAGGTACAGTCCTGCCTGGGAAGGAACTGAGAAAGGCCTCCAAGGGCTCTCCAGTGATGATCAGGATGACTCCGTCTGGTTCAACATTTCAGCCCCACTAAGTCCAAGAAAAGTGCTGAGATTGAGAGTAATATTGAAAAACACAAATTCATTATCATGGTATTTTTTAAATAAATGGACATGCACCAAATTAATCTAATTAAATAATGCCTATACCCAAACAAAAATCTTAATATCAACTACCACTATAAAGAGACAATGGGAAGGAATAACCTAGTTTATATATTAGTATGATTTAAGAAAAATAAAAAAGGAATACTGGACCTAATATAACTTCAAGTTAAATAACCTAAGACTACACCAAGGGACATTCTAGGTGTGAACCAGATTGGATAAGAAAAAAAATGTATTATGCACATTTTTTCAAGATTTAAAAATATTTCCCTGTATATATACATCTAAATTATTATGTGTCAGAGTTCTTGGGTCAGGTAATAAATTATATATTTTTTGTTCACCTGGTAACATCTACCATATTAATTTGTTCAGCATCAATGCATAGAAGGAAACATAATATCCTACACTGGGAAAATTCTGAGCCTGTCATTCCTGGTCTTAGATGAAGTCTTCTTAGTTAGGACAAGTCTTAACAGCTTGTTTTAAAATCGTTTTCCCTGTTTTGCCATAGCCCAAGGAGGCTGGGTCCACGTATAGTGGGAAGAACTGAAAATAACACCCTACATTAAGCAATTACACTCTCCAAGGAAACAGTGTAATTTATTTGGGGGGGTTGAGCTCATAAAATTCAAATTATGACAGAAATACATCCAAATACATATGCGACTTTCTTTAAGACATAGTGATTTTTTAAAATCTTTTTTTCTTTGAAATATGCTAGAATCCCATGAAGTGTCAAGTGGTACTTTCACACTCTCTATCAAGCAGTACTTTTGTGAACTGCATGTTTCCTGTGTCCCTTACTTTGCCCTTATAGGAAGCAGTAGTGAAGAAATAGAAGACACGTTTGACCCAGAGCTGGGATTTGGGAAGGCAGCTGTGTTAGAATGAGGGAGGCAATCTCTGTGCAAGAAAATGTGCCACTGGTGTGGCTTATTGCACAGTTCAGTCTGTTTGAATTGAGAGTGAAATCAGAATGTGGTTGATTTATAGCAAAAAAAAGGAAACAATCAAATGGATAAAACTCTTGTAGTATGATTACTGAGAAAGAGGGGCAAGTGAAAAAATGAAATCATAATTTGTGCTCTGAAATTGGACTTGTACAAATGAAGGCAGAATCATGGTTGTGTCCCTGCCAGAGCATGAAGCAGGCAGAAGGAGGCTAGGACCTGGCCTATGGGAGCCCAGCGGGTGGATATGCACAGAACAAGTATAGTGCGGTGGCCATTAGTTTGATGTGGAAAAAAGAAGTCACAGAAAAATATATATAAGAAAAAAGAACCCCAGGTAAGGTGATTTGAAGAGACACTAAGGTTCATCCTCAATGTCAAGAAAACTGAGAAAGATTTTTCCCTCCAGTGCATTGGGAAAAGATTTTTCCCAAAATTTATAGAAAGCAGTGAGGTCTTATTCTCCTATATCCCCATGCGGTCCTGACAGAATTCACACAGAAACCAGAGGCTTCCCATTTAAATCCTTATTCCCAGGAAGCATTGATTTTCTGAAAATGGCAATAATCATTTCAGATTCGCAGAAACCCACACAATATTAATTCTATGAACAATTTTAGCTGTCCATTTAAGAAATTTTTTTTCAGTGTGTTGGATTTTTTTTTAAATGAGGATTTTGCTTGTTTGTTTTCACTAATTCACTGGTAAATTTGCTTGAAATGGTTGATCCAGCTCTATAATTATACAAAGCTAATGGATTTCTTGGACTAAGTCATTAGATAATTATATTAATGTTCTTTTTGTTGCAAGCAATGAAAGCTGACCTTGTTAGGTCGAATAAAATATGAACCTTAATGGGAGGACATTGAAACAGTTTATGTCATCAAAGGAAGAGTTGGGCAAACAAGATAAAAAGGGGTTGAACTAGGACAGCTTTAAGTATGCCTGTTCCTCTCCTTTAGACTAGAGTAGAAGTAAGCAAACTTTTTTTCCCACAAAGAGCCATATAGAAAACATTTTAGACTGTGTGGACCTAAACTATGGGTTCCAACCTTGGGAGCAGGGAGCTGAGAGCACTCCTGCTCAGAGTCCTTCTCTCCCACAAGACCTGGAACTTTCCCTTGCTCCCCAAAAGACTACAAACCAAAACCATGCCCCAAAGTCTCCCATTTCCTTAACTGTCTTTAAGTTGTGCAAACAGATCTCCATCCTCTCTGGAATGTGCACTTGTGGGTTTCAGAGTCGCCATCTTCTCACAGCAGCTCTGTCCTTCAGGATGTGGTGTGTGCTGCTCCCAGTCTCCATGCAGTGGTTCAGGAAACCATGTGCCATGCTACACTGTCCCAGAGGCAAAGGAGTGACTTCTCTGTATGTCCTTCAGGAAAGCAGAAGTGTGCAGCTCAGCAATCCTGGTCACAGTTCAGCTCCACGCAACTCTCATGAGTCTGGGTGGCCAGGCAGGTTTCCGCAGCTCCATCAGCTCTGTCACCTCTTCCCCAGGCAGACCTCCCACTGCAATTTTAAGTGCTCAGCTCAGAACTGCCTGTGTGATCTAACACCCTGCTCTTCCTATGGTGCCTCAGAATCTACCGTTTTTGCCAGCTCCCCAGTGTCTTTGACCCTCTTTCAGCTGCCATCTTTAGTCAAGGCAAGAGTTCCCAGTGATGCACGTAACTTCTGCTCTGTGGACATGCCTCATGCCCTCTTTCTGCCCCCCTGCAGGATTTCAGGGTAATTGTGGGGCTTCTCCACCCTCAAGGGACCCCTGCTCTGTACCCTGTTACATACTGTATCCTTGAAATTGGCTAAACTTCAGAATAGATCTGAAGTGTTGTCACTACACACACAAAAAGTAACTGTGCAAGATGATAGATGTGTTAACTTAATTGTGGTAACGATTTCACAGTGTATGTATATGTATATCAAGTCATCATAGTATATATTTTACTAATTATGTGAAGTTAGACTTTAAACTGATGATATTTAGATTTGATTTTGGACTTTGAGCTGAAGATAAGATGCAATTTAGACTGAGATTATGAGACAGCTAGAATGAAAAAGGGAATGTCAGACCTAAAGGAGCAAGAACTTGATTCTGCCAATAATCACATGAGACTGGAAGAGAATCCTAACCAGCTGAAAAGGAATGGAACCCCAGCTAACACCTTGATTTCAGCCTGGTGAAATCTGGGCAGAAGATTCAGGTAAGTGGTACCCGAATCACTGACCTACATGAAGTGTAAGATAATAAGTGGATATTGTATTAAACAATTAAATTTGTGATAATTTGTTACATAGCAATAGTAAACTAATACAACTGATTATTATTTTTTATTTTATTTCCCAGATGCTAGCCTGGTGTTACTGTTGACTTTATTTTATCATCTGCATCTAATTATAAATCAGTCTCCCCAAAAAATTTAGTGCATATTTACATAATTCCATTACTAGTAAATTAAGCACATTGTTTCTCTTATTTTTTCCTTTACAAGAAAGCCCAGTTCTTCTATATTCCTTGCCTGTTCATTGTTTCTGTCCTTGGACTGAAATTAGTATTATTTTTCATTGTTTTTAGTTTTTTTTCTTTATGATTTGATAAATGGTTATGCTTGCTCAACTGCTAATCCAAAAAAGTTGTTATTAGTGTTTCATTTGTATATGAGACTATTTTATGTCTCTGTTGTGTACAGCTAACTATATTCTCTCAGCAGGAAAAAGATCCAGAAACACAACCAATTTTTATTTCATTATCCACTTGTCATCTATTAGTTTCCTTCAGTATCTTGAAATCACACAAATTGTGCATGACTTTATTTCACGAATTATTTTTCCAGCCAAGAGGCAGGAACTAATATTCCCAAGTTACCATTTTATTAGAAATTTTTTTTATAACAAAACATCTCAAAATTTAAATATATAATAGAACTTATTAAGAAACAAATTATAAAAATAAATATGTAAATAGAATAAACTATACTATCGTTATAAGCCATGTTTTCTGAAATTTTAAATAAAGCTATTCCTAAAATATCCATAGAATAATTTAGGTATATAAAGGGAATTTTTAAAATTGCATAGGTTTCCAGAGATCATGTAATTTGAACTTCCTTAAAATCAATAACATATATTAAAATAGTTACAGTAAAAAAAGTGACTGAAAAAATTTAAAATTGAAAATATCTCCATGATGAAAAAAATCTAATATTTAATATCAAAATCAAATATCTAATATCAAAATATCTAATGAACAAAATGAACTAAAAAGTAAAATAGACACAGACTCATAGAGAGGAGCTGACAGCTGTCAGGGGAGGGGGGCTTTGTTGGGGGGGTGGACAAATTGATCAAAACAGACAATAAAAGAGAAAATATCTCCATGAAAGTAGAAGGGACAGAGCCTAGAATCAGTTTTTGTAAAACCTGGAGATTATTTTTAAAGGTCGCATAGACAGTGAGTAGAATGCAAAAAGTTCAGACCATTGACTTTCGTGTGGCAAAGCCAAATAAAGAGATATTTTGTATTAACGTACAGGATTCTTCCCATGTCCAAGACAGACAGAGATGAACTCCATCTGTAATGGCAACCTTGCTCTCCTAAATCAGACATGAGAGTTGTCTCACCCTTCCCTTAATGTACTAGAATTCTGTGTATAATTACACTCACATTTACTTTGATCCTTGGTTTTAAACTCCTTCCTCAATGCATCACTTTGGATCTATCTCCTACTCCCATCCCTAACAGAGTGACATTAAATGAAGTGCTGGTCTGAGCTAAGATATTATTGGCTGTGGATCCTGGTCCCATCCATAGAATATTGGAGGCAGCCTGATGGGGTCTCACTCTGAATCTGAGCCATTCTGTCAGCAGCCAGCTTCCTTTCCATCATCCAGTCCTTGCTGTTAGCTTCCATGATGCTGACTTCTCTCTGTGCCATTCTCCTCTTATATTTTCCCTTTGTTTTCTCCATGTACCTCTACCACAAGCTCACATGTACAGAAAAATCCTGGTTAAGTATATGGGGAATTAGGAGGAATTTTATAAAGTGAAAAAATGTTAGAACCAAATCCCAAGCTTCCTCTTTTGATTTGGGTCAATTTCCCAGACAAGGTTTCTCCGGTACAATTTTTCCTTTTTAGGTGACTTCATAGCCCTGATCTTTTTTATTTAATGCTTAACAATTTATTTTTTCAGTCCCTGTCTTCTGCATCCTAGTCTCAATCCACTTAATTGATTTCATAATACTCTAATAAGTTTTGGCTTACAGTACATTAAAAGTTTTCCAAATCATTCCCCAACGTCTTTACCTGTCACAACAAAAATGCCAATCAAGTTGTTTTCCAAAACATCAAAGCCATCTGCCTCTGAAAGGAATCTAGCTGCTGTGCTCATGATATGGAAGCAGTAAATACCATATTATTGAAATTGTTTCCTTCCTTCTGTTCCCTCTGGGCTTTTTTTGTTGTTGTTTCTCCAGTTCTTGTAGACATAGGGCTAGGTTGTTTATTTGAAATGTTTATATCTTTTTAGGTAGGCCTCTATTGCCATAAACTTTCCTCTCAGGACTGCCTTCACTGTGTTCTATAGGTTTCAGACTGTTGTGTGTTCATTTCCATTTGTTTCCAGAAATTTTATGATTTATTCTTGATCTCATTATTGACCCATTCATTGTTTAATAGTATGCTATTCAGTGTCCATGAGTTTGAATGTTTTTGAGTTTTTCCTTGAGGTTGGTTTCTGGTTTGAAGCCCTTGTGGTCTGAGATAATATCTGATATAATTTCAATTTTCTTAAATTTGTTGAGGCTTGTTTTGTGTCCGAACATATAGTCTATATTTGAAAATATTCCATGTGCGTTCGAAAAGAATGTGCAGTTTGCTTCTTTGGGACAAAAGGTTCTATATATATTAGTTAGGTCTATTTGATCTAATGCATCATTCAATTCCACAATATCCTTGTTGATATTTTGTTTGGATGACCTATCCTTTGTTGACAGTAAGGTATTAAAATCCCCTGCTGTAAGTGTGCTGCTGTCTATATCTTTCTTGAAGTCCTCCAGGATTTTCCTTATATATTTGGGTGTTCCTACATTGGGTGCATATAAGTTTACAATGTTTATGTCTTCTTGATGGATTCTTCCTTGAGTATTATGAAGTGTCCTTCCGTGTGTCTTTTCACGGCCCTTGTTTTGAAGTCTATTTTGTCTGATATAAGTATTGCTACCCTGGCTTTTTTTTTCCCTGTCCATTTGCTTGGAATATTTTTTTCCAACTCTTTACTTTCAGTCTGTGTAGGTATTTTGTTCTGAGGTGGGTCTGTTGTAGGTAGCATATATGCGGGTCCTGTTTTCCTATCCATTCAGCTACTCTATGTCTTTTGCATTTTTTTCTTCTTCTTAGGTCACCATTGTCGTTGGGGACCTGTCGTTACTACTGTTACTGTTACCACAGTTACCACCACAACTGCTATCATTAGTACTAATACATAGTGGTTCATTTTTATGCCTGATTCTATGCCAAAATGTAGGGCTTTTATTATTCCATTGTTCTATTTTTCTCAGAATTCTTGCTGCCTCTTAAATGGCTCCCAATGTTTCCTGCCTTCTGGTATTTATGAACTTACATAACCCCTCCTCTTGAGTGTGGGTTCTTCTACTGACTTATTTCTGAAAAACAGAACAGGGAGAAAGAGAATGGATGTCACTTCTAAGACTAGGTTATAAAATTACTGTAGCTTCTGTCAATAAAATGCTTTCCAAGACTGAATTTTTTGTCTCTTTTATGGTTCCATAACTCATGTTATTCCATCAATGGTATTCTTCAGATGCTATAACAATTGGTTACTTCTCTGTCTAACCTCCTGGACACTTAAAAGAATAGTAACTGCTCCTCTGCTCATCACTGCCCCTCCTGTGATCAGCACTGTGCCATATTCTCTCATGCCCCTCTCAGTGCCTTACACAGAGTAACTTATTATGACAACAGGTACCCAGTAAATATTATTTTTAAAAAAGGATTAAGCCCTGTACGGTGTGACAACTACAATAACAATAATTTATTGATTCAGAGATGGAGCAATGTGCAAAGAGCAAGAAAGGATATCTATGCTGTTACCTGTTTTAAAGATACCGGAGAGAGGAAAATGTTAAAGAGAATGTTCTGACATGTGAGAAACAGGAAAATTAAGAAGAGATGTGAAAAAAAGGAATGAAAGAGAGTGTCTATTTTATTTATTAAACCTCAAAGGGAAAAACAAGCTGAATCAGATGAGTCTTAATAACCCTTTTAGGTTTTTTCTTTGTTCGTTTGAAGATTACTCCCTCTGTCAGCACTCTCAGGCTTGAGTTATGCACTTGCTAAGCATCTGACTTCTTATGTTCCAGATGTCCCGGTGTGGCTACTGCTGTTCTCTTCTCACGGAAGTAGATGTTGAAAGACCTGTGGTTTCTACGTTCTCAATCACCTGCTTTCCCCATTCTTGTCCTTTCAAACATTTCCCACTTTAGATTTGTGAGTACTTCACAATAATACAGAAAGAAAATCAATAGAGTTTTTCCAGGTTGACACTCCATCTGCTGCTGGTGAAAGTCTGGTCAGTGGAGAATTTCAAGGAGGATTTCAAGTTCTCCTGAGGAAAATTCCCAGGAACAGGACCATTGGTGCTGCTGAGGCAGGCGCCCCCAGCTGTGTCCCGGATGGCCTTCATTTCTTCCTCAATGCCTGATGCTTTCACATCAGTTTCCCCTTTCATTGCGCATTTCAATGTTTCTCTTTAAGAATTATTCAACTGTTGCTCCCATGTGTTAAATCTAAGATCACCCTACTTCTGTGTTCCTTATTCTGATTCTGTGGAATCTGTACGTTTGACAAGTGTCCAGGGTGATTTTTATTTTCAGGGAAGTTTGAAAATCACAGGAAGACAACTAACTTTAAAACTAGGCCCATACTGAAATACTATTGAAAATAACAACAGTGTTAAGTAGTTCTCTCAAATAATTTATTCCAAGCCATTTAAATTTTGAACCTCTTTAATTTCACACAGTGGCAAATATATACTTTATTCTATATTTTAATATTTACATAAATTAAATTCAACACATTTATGCTACATGCACTATAGCTCTTTGGGATACAGAGGAATCAGAGTTCTTCCCTGTCCTTGAGGAGCACCTGTTCTGAAAACATAGTTGAAATTGAGGTAAAATGGATGAAAAAATCCTTCCAAAAAGGAGAATTAGAATTATTAAGAATGCCATGGTAGGTTATGAGATTGAAACCACATATAAACATGGTAATTATAGTTAAGACTGTTAAAATCCAAGGCCAAAAGGAAATACATCAAGTCATATGCTTACTTCTCTTTATGAGATAAGGAGAGAAACTAAGGTCCTGTAGAGCTAATCTTCATTTCACCCTAGTTATTTCAAGGAGTTAAATTCTAGCTTTTTTTTCATTAGAAGTATTAAGGGACGTAGTCATGTTTATGAATATATGAAACACAAGGTTATTCCTGATGGTTTTGACTCTTATCCCAAAAAAATACCAGCAAGAAAGGAGAATAATGGTTTGGATGAAGGGGATGATAAAGAGAGAGTTAAATATTGAATAATGGGCTCTGTTTTAAAAGGTGCTTGCAAGTCCTGTGTCTAGAACTCAGCAAGCAAACATATTTATTCATGTTAATAATCTTGTCAATAATGGAAGTTGACATGAGTAGAAAATTAGAGGCTTTACTTTTTATGTGTCTGACCTTGAATTCTAAAATGCAACTTTGACATTATCTTTAACCATACATTTTGCCAAGTGACATATAATTATAATCATTATACCATTAGGCTATGTCAATGTCTCCCTTTAAAATTTAGGGAATATGGATTACTTTTTTGCCAGTAATTTTCTGAGTATATCAATACAATGCCCATTGACTTCTGGGATGTAGCTGTGCCCTTCAAATGGTGTCATTGTAAAAAAGGGCTTACTTCAGAACCAAATGAAGATTCAATGGTGAATCTCCACTAACATGGTGAAATCTAAATCTTGGAGTTGTTGAGTTACAGTGTTCCCGTAGAGTACCTTGTGCAAAATGGATTGTAATCTGCTATGGTCTTACATCTCCTTGACAGTCAATTTTGTGCCTTATTCGCAAATATAGCACTTTGTGTGAAGCAGCTCACCACTGATGTTACAAATCCTAATGAAGTGCTTTACCTCCTGCCAGATTCCAGTGGAGAAGGCTTTCAAATGCATTTCCATTTATATATGCCTGATTTTACCCTCAGTGCACAATGAAATCCTCTGAATAATGTGCTTTATTTTCTATTTCCTTTCTCTGGGATGTACACTGAAAGACAAAAAGTAGATTGGTGTTTTCAATGCAAAGAGAGAGAAGCAATTAAGTCATTAAAAAATGGATGGGCTTTGCTTAATGTAGATGTATTGCTATAAATAAGAAATGTGTAGAAGTCTGTGGACTTTAGGATTTCAATTTTCATGCCACCGGTGTCAGTTTCCTATCAATTGTGAGATGGCAAGGGTTCCAGTTTCTTTTCTCTCAGTGCCTGATACCTCAAAAACAATACAAACAGGCTGGTAGTTTCACTGTTTTAAAAAATCTCATTCTGTATTTTTTTTTAAATCTTTCTGTCCTAGTACCATCAAGAGCAGCAAAGTTCAGGTACCAAAGGAAAAGTTTTGCTAAACATGATACAATTTTTGAAATAAAAATAATAATGATGCCACATAAATAAGAAGTAGAAAAGAATCACAGGAAAAAATATTTAAACGAAGTTTTGGGGTTTTTTTTGCTTTCAGTCTACTTGTCACCATTTGTTATAATAATTGTAAGTCAGCCTGATCACAGTGAGAAATGAGTTTTGGTAAACTGACAATGAAGGCTCTAACAATTAGCTTCATATTTCAGTATTTTAAAACTAAAAGTCATGGTGTCTTCAATGATCATCAACATGGTTTTGATTTAAGCAACCATACTGATTCACTAGACTCATAATTGTTTTATTATCCAATAATGGAAAAGTTAAAACATTCCTGATAAAACACAGTGTTCAGCATTTATTCGCTTTTATAATTATCAGTATCATTTTAAAAATTACTAAGAGAAGCATATATCTTTGTCTTCTATTGCTACAAATATGATTAAAATGTAATAAAAATGCTGAATGCACATTTCAAAGCAACTCTATAAGATTATACCCTTGGTCTTCAAAGACAATCATTATGTAGCCCTATAGTGTAGTTCTGAGCCAGGTGCTGTTCTAAATGTGTCCCTTATATTACTTGACACTACTCTCAATAATGTCATTTTATAGATGAAGAAAAGGCCCAGAAAAAATAAAAAATGTACCCAAGTTCCCTAACACTGTACATACAATAAAAAACCAAGCTGGTATTTGAATCCAGAAAGCATGGTTCCGACATCAGGTTTTTATGTGTTGTAATCCACCACCACACTAGCTCTCTCAAATTTTTGCGTTAGGATTCTACAGCCAAAGTAACAAGGGAGAGGGGAAAAAAAAAAAGCTGTGAACCACTTAGCACTATTAGATTTGCCTCTTTCACTGTGTTTGTTGTATTGACGAATGAATGAACAAGAATTATTTTTAAGAAAGCATTGGGTTAGCAACTGATAAGTCCCTATTGTTAATCTACAGTTGTAGGTCCCAGTTCAATGCCAAAAGAAACCCCCATTTTGGGGTGCGGAGAAGAAGGGAATTTATTTCAGCGCACACAACTCAATTATGATACAGGATGGCTGTGAGGACAGCGCAGCTGTGGTATAGCTGAATAGTGTTACAGCTCAATTATAAATTAGCACGGATGTGGAGCTGGCCCTGGAGCCAGGCCTCATTCCAACAAGACAGTTCTGTTCTTTTGTGCTCCTTTCCAGTGCAGTCCACTCTGCCCAGCTCCAGACTGCTCCAACTCCTCTGCTCTGTTTCTGACTGCTCCTGTCTGCTCCACTTTGATCTTGTCTACTAAGATGTCTTCAGTGTTTCAGCCCCAGCCTTGGAGAAACAGTCTTCAGTCTTCAGTCAAAACAGGAAGTGAGCTTCCAAACCAGAGGGAAGCTATCTTATATATGCAGAAGTAGCCACCCCTGGCATCTGATTGGTTTGTTCTTATACAAATGAGGACTCCAAATTCATGCAATTCTATTAGTCCAAAAGGCACTCTCCTGATTGGTCAGAATGAAGCTCTTCTCATTAGTCAAAGATGCTGATGGGGTATACCTGCACAGCTTTGATTAGGTGAGAAAAGTCTTTTTTTTTTTTAATTCTTTTCTTTCTTTTACAACCTGTGTTTTTCTTTTTCTTTTTTTAAAATATATTTTATTGATTATGCTATTACAGTTGTCCCATTTTTTCTCCCCCTTATTCCCCTCCACCCTGCACACCTCTCCCACCAGCATTCCCCCACTTGGATCATGTCAATGGGTCATACCTGTAAGTTCTTTGGTTTCTCCCTTTCCTATACTATTCTTAACCTCTCGCTGTCTATTTTGTACCTACCGCTTATGCTTCTTATTCTCTGTAACTTTAACCCCATTCTCTACCTTCTCCCTCCTGGCTGATAACCCTCCATGTGATCTCAATTTCTGTGATTCTGTTCTTGTTCTAACAGTTTGCTTAGTTTGTTTTTGTTTTTTTAGGTTCAGTTATTGGTAGTTGTTAGTTTGTTGTCATTCTACTGTTCATAGTTTTGGTCATCTTCTTTCTCTTAGATTAGTCCCCTTAATATTTCATTTAATAACAGTTTGGTGATGATGAACTCCTTTAACTTGACATTATCTGGGAAGCGCTTTATCTGCCCTTCCATTCTAAATAACAGCTTTGCTGGATAGAGTATTCTTAGATGTAGGTCTTTGTCTTTCATGACTTTGAATATTTCTTTCCATCCCCTTCTTGCCTGTAAGGTTTCTTTTGAGAAATCAGTTGCTAGTCTTATGGGAACTCCTTTGTAGGTAACTGTCTCCTATTCTCTTGCTGCTTTTAAAATTCTCTCCTTATCTTTAATCTTGGGTAATGTAATGATGATGTGCCTTGGTGTGTGTTTCCTTGGGTCCAACTTCTTTGGGACTCTCTGAGCTTCCTGGACTTCCTGGAAGTCTATTTCCTTTGCCAGATTGGGGAAGTTCTCCTTCATTATTTTTTTCAAATAAATTTTTAACATCTTGCTCTTCCTCTTCTCCTTCTGGCAGCCCTGTGATTCATATGTTGGAACGTTTAAAGTTGTACCAGAGGTTCTTCAGCCACCCCTCATTTTTTTGGATTCTTATTTCTTCATTCTGTTCTGGTTGAATATTTCTTTCTTCTTTCTGCTTCAAATCATTGATTTGAGTCCCAGTTTCCTTTCCCTCACTGTTGGTTCCTTGTACAATTTTCTTTTTTTTGTTGTGCACAGCCTTCCTTTTTTCCTCCATATTGCGAACATACTCCACCAATTCTGTGAGCATCCAGATTACCAGTGTTTTGAACTTTGCATCTGTTAGGTTGGCTATCTCTTCTTCACTTAGTTCTATTTTTGGAGTTTTTATCTGTTCTTTCCTTTGGGAGATTATATATAAATATATTGGTCTTGGCATGCTTATTATGTTTGAGGGGCAGAGTCTTAGGTATTTTCCAGGGCGGGGCAACCCATGTCACTGCCTTCTGGCACTGTTTGTGGGGGAGGGGTCAAAGAGGGAACAATGAGAAAAGTCTTAGTCCTATTGGTTAAAATACAATTACAGGAACTCCTTTATAAGAGTTGCCTCAGATGTCAGGAGCATAGTGCAGGAGGCAGGCCATTCAGTGCAGGCTTCTTCCTGAAGTATGACTTAGGTCCTGTTTGGAAAGGATTGCTAGGCTTTGTCTTCTGTTTTTGTTTTTAAATTTAAGCCCGGTTAGCCACCAGGAGCTCTTTTTGACAGGTACCTTCTTCCTCAGGGTTCACACCATCTACTTCCCATTATAATGTCTGCAGATACAAAAAAAAAAAATGTGAAAACACCAGCAAAATTTTAAAAATTAGATATGTAGGTCATTTATTACCAAACTCTGTAAGACATACTATCAGCTATAGAACATGGAGCTAAACTCACATGGACTTCATGTCACAGACTGGTATATTAAAAAGAGGAGGGAGAAATATAATAGTCACGTGGATAAGGTGCTAAGGATTCTTAATAAATTTGTCTGGGCAAATTTTTTTATCATTAGACATTGTTAGCATAGTGTCTCGTCCTCTAAGATTCCAAGGGCCTACAAAATAAGTGAAAAGTAATTGAAAACAGAAGAAAGTTTAACCATAAACTACAAAATAAAGTGTAAAGTTAAAAAATCTTTAACTAAACATACAACTAAACTATAAAATATTACATCATATAAACAAATTCACTGCAATTTAACTGAACTTGTAATATATATCTATAAAACATATAGCATGAGATGTGTTTACCTGTGTCATAAGTAGGAAGGGTACCATAGAGGCTGATGAGTTTCTGAAAGCATCTTTGCATTAAATATTTTCCAGATTCTTAGCTCCTGACATTGCCATCCCCAGTTTGCACACTCAGTGCTACTGAATTTCTTTCTTGCAGGCTTCATATCACTGTTTCCAAGGCCAAAAATAACTCACAAAAACAGAAACAAAGGCAACTTCTACCTCCCCAAATTGAGAGTAATGTTGAATTATTCTGATATGGTTCAGGAGTAGCATATTGGTGTGGAGTAGCTGCTGGTGCTTATGCTGCTCCCCAGACCCAAATTTCCCATTTTTTTTCCTTACTCTTGGCCATGTCCACATGTCTAGTACTTATCATTAGATTTCAACTATGGCCTCCAATCTAATTTCTTTTTTATTAACAAGGCCTTGGTAATACAGATTCTCTGATAGCTTGGGGGCTAAGGTACTGTGAATTCTTGAGCTCCAATTCTCATGCTTTTCCCAATTTGTAGTCCGGAGTAAATTCTAATGGTCATCCCCTTCTAAACTACTATTTGAGTGGCCTATATAATGCCACAATATCCTTCCTTTTACCTGACCTTCTTTTCCTCCTGCAGATTCAGAACATTATCTCTGAACCTCTATTATACCTGGGCTACTTCCATCCATGGATCCCTCTAAAGCTGAGCTGTTGCTGTTTGGAACTTTAGAGATTTCTATTAACCTAACTCATCACAGGAAAGAGATGGTCATTATATCTAGTTGAATCTCTGGACAGTCAGGTCGAAATGCATTGCTGGAATAACACTATGTCCCAAGCTCTCCCCTATTGCTGGTCATGACTTACTATAAATAAAAGGCATACTTTACTGATACTTCTCAAGATTATATGATCCAATCTATCTTCTATATTTTGATACTCCTACCTATTCTTTGTATCCCATTTTGGGAGCACATCAGGCATTTTACTTTATGAAGTGAGAGGTATATTATTTCAATATTCCTATGGAAAGAATCATTTATAGCTCTAAAACAAATTTGGAATACTCATATTTAAGGTTTTGTTGTTGTTGTTTGGTTTTTTAACACCGTATTGTAGAAAAGGATTCAAAAGTCCACTAGAAATTATCAGGCTGGGAATTCTAAAATGATTTCCTAAATCAATGACTAGTGATATAAAAAGAACATTTAGAAATGTTTAATAACATTTAAAAGCCATAGTTATGGGGGTATAAGAAATATTGTGGTTAAAAATGTTAAAAAAAAAACTTATTAGCTTATAGCTGGATATTATATGGGCCTGGGATAGAAAAGATATTTCTCTTATTTTTCTTGACTGAATTTTCCTGCCCTTTGGCATTTGTATTTATTACATGTGGTCATTAGAGAATATACTGTTTTTACTAGTGGCCACCTCTAGTGATTGATTGGCAGAAGGTAGCTTAGAGTTTTGTGAATTTAGGTAGCAAAGATTTGAATAGTCTAGACACATAGAAAAGGTGGGTACTTTATTATTCAGTTATCCATTTTGGTTTAGCATGTAAATCAAAATGAATAGGTAATAGAAATTAGATAGAATGTCCAAGCACTGTGGAATGTGGTTAGTTGAGTATGCAGATGAATGTAGAATTATAAGACGATTGACTTGAGGACCTGTTTTCTTCCCCCTTGTGTTCTTCTTTGTTTTCTTTAAGGTACAAAATATTATTAGTGGGTATTTATATGAGGTACACTGACCTCTGGTATTTTCCACCTCAGCAAAGAGGATATTGCTGATGTGGGCAAGTTGTGACAGCTACCTCCTACATAAACACATTCAGCCTGCCTTAAACACCTTTTTATGTTCCCAAGGAACTGGGTAGATCTTATGTGGCTTTTAATCTCATGTGTGTATATGTTATATAAACTTGAAGGCCATTGCAAAAAACTGTAGATATAGCTATATATTTTTCCAAGGTAGTATTATTGTCAAAGTAAAAATAATACCATTTTTATGAATAAATTAATGGCAGGATCATTTCTTTCACACATGTTCTGAGACCAAAATTTCAGGTGAGTTCAGAAGAAACAAAAGAAACAAAAAGAATTTTTTTTCTGGTCAGAAGAAAAATCAATTAAGTAAGTAATTAAAAAATAAATAGAACTGCAATAGAATTTTATCTGTTCATTAACAAATCATTTATCAATTTAAACATCACACAAGGGAAACAGCATCTGTTATTTTTGATAAACATTTCAAATTTCTTTTTTGGGGGGGTTGGGGGCCAGCAATGTCTTTTTGCAAATACTTTATTAATAAAAAGAAGAGAAATATAAATATTTTATGTATCTTAGAAATTTATCGTTAAGAGAATTTTATGAAATCAGCTGTTGAAGCACATTTTAAAATATGTTTTTGGGTAATTGTATATAACTTTAAAGTTTTGCTCACCATGCTTCTAAAACAGTGTCTAAATATTTGTAAATCTAAGGACAACAGTTTCAATTATTGGCCATATTTTGGAAACAAAGCATGTAGTTAGATTTTTATACCTGGGATTAGAAATGTGACCAACATAAGTTATTCTAACTTTCCTTTATTTTAAAAACAATCAAATGGCACTCTCCCTTTGTTCTAGCATATCATTTACTTTAAATTCTTGTTCATTTTTTTCTTTCTTATGCAATATTGTCAGAAAATTCAGTGAAGGAAAAGAAGACCATGTAGAAACAAAATTGGCAGCAACAACTATTAAAAGAAACACAATTTTTATAATTGGCTAAATCTGATAAGTAAGCAAAAACTCTTAAAAACCTAAATGGAATTTTGAAGTCATATACATTTAGAGAGGAGACAGGTTTCATTGTTTTTTAAGTTGAAATTCTTACACAGGAAGCTTTTCTTCTTTTTTAATGTTTTGTATCTTTTTGACACTAAGCTAAAGTTCCAACTAAGGGCTGTTGCTGATATTCAAAGCATGTTCCCAATTATTTGTTCTTAGCTCAATGCAGGAAATTAGTGACACTCACATGCCTATTAATGGACAGGATTAATGCAGCATTCTTTAGTGAATGAATAACTGAATGATATTTTGGGTATGTGGCCTGTTAATGTGGAGAGAGGTGGAAGAAGAAGAAAGTTTCACTGAAACTTTATTTAATGTGTTTATTAAGACAAAAGAGAAATTGGCTTAATAAATACTGGGAAAGAAGTTAGAGGAAGTAATGGCAGAGAAAGAAAAAACATGATAAGGTTAAGGACAAACAATGTTAAGGAAATGAGTCATGATCACGATAAAAAGAAGGCAGAGGATACTGCTGTTTCTATTTAAAAGTCCACAGACAGCGGTGTTCAGGGCTTCTATAAGATAGTAATTCTCATTTTGAAAAACACTGTTCTATACTATAGTTTCAACTTGCGCAAATCCAAAGATTTGCATACATACACACTGTGTGTGTATGGGTGTATGGGTGTGTATGTGGGCATGAGCATTAAGTTTAACTTTGTATATCTAAGTATGAAAACAATATCATTATATAGAAATATTTCAGACGTGCTGATTTTAGTTTGT
This sequence comes from Mormoops blainvillei, assembly GCA_004026545.1. Lineage (NCBI taxonomy): Eukaryota > Metazoa > Chordata > Mammalia > Chiroptera > Mormoopidae > Mormoops > Mormoops blainvillei. Next base: position 112,323 of record PVJD01003367.1, on the reverse strand, counting down.
GTCACTGAATAAAATGATGTTGGTCATTTGAAGAAAATTTGAAATGAGTAATTTGGAATTTTAAAGGATATATATTGGGATCCCAGATAGCTTTATGTGCAAATGAATATCAAATATTTAGAAGGGAATGTGGAAGATAAAAAATTGCAAGAAAAGCCAATATTATATTACATTTACAAATAAGACAGACAACTTGGTACATTTCTATACAACTCCCTGTGCATCTCTCATTATTTTAAAATAAAAAAAGCTTTGGGTTTGCATAAGTCAAGGTAGATTAATATTTTCTTTATACACAACTTGACTTGAAAGTTAGAGAACTCACTTACACTGAAGACCAAATTCATAGCATTTATTATAGAGCCATTCAATTCACTACATCTGACATGTGGAGAAGGCTCTAACTGGTACAAAGAAATTACAGGCAAAGATAATCAGAAGAACTTCTATTTATAGGTTCAAAGAGAAAAGTGGCTATTTTTATGAGAATGTCTGATAAGTTTTTAAAACTCATTAAAGTCTTTGGGGCAAAGTAATGATGTGAGCTTAACACAGGGACATTCTCCCTCCACACAACTAAATGATTATAATACCAATAAAAATATTCAATAAATTATGATACTATAAAAAAAGGCACAACTTCACTAGTACACTGTTGGTAGGAAAGCAGACTGGTGCAGCCACTGTGAAAAAAAGTATGGAATTTCTTCAAAAGACTAAAAATAGAACTGCCTTTTGACCAGGCAATTCTAGTGCTGGAATTATAACCTAAGAATCCTGAAACATCAATTCAAAAGAACTTATGCAACACGATGTTCATGGTAACGCAATTTACAATAGCCAAGTGCTGGAAACAGCCTAAGTGCCCATCAGTAAATGAGTGGATCAAAAAACTGCGGTACATTTACACAATGGAATACTATTGAGCAGAAAGAAAGAAAAGGAACTCCTACCCCTCACAATAGCATGGGTGGAACTGGAGAGTATTATGCTAAATGAAATAAGTCAGGTGGTAAAAGATAAATATCATATGATCTCACTTGTAAGTGGAACCTAATCAACAAAACAAATAAGCTAGCAAAATAGAACCAGAGACATAGAAATAAAGAAGAAACTGACAGTGACGAGTGGGACTGGGGGAGGGAGATAATATGGGGGAAAGAAAGGGAAGGGTCAGCAAAGAACACGTATAAAGGTTCCATGGACAAAGACAATGGGGAGGGGAGAGACTGAATGTGGGAGGTTGAGGGTGGGTAAAGCAGGAGAGAGTAATGGGGGAAAAATGGGGACAACTGTAATTGAACAACAATTAAAAAAAGGCACAGCTTTAACAATAGTAAATTTTTTCTATGGGTTATAAATACACGGCAATAAGCTGGGGACAGGGTGGCATGACATTTTGGGTAGCATTTTTCAAAAAATCTATGAGTGGCAGAGGTCCACATCAAAACCGACTGCTTGAAAGCAGACACCTCTGTCTTGTTCCTGATATTAAGGGAAACACTTACAGTTTATGCCTGTTGAGCATAATACTGGTGGTGGGCTTTTCATATATGGCATTTATTATGTTTAAGTAGTTCCCTCTATTCCCACTTTGCTGAGAGTTTTTATCATAAATGGGTGCTGGATTTTATCAAATGCATTTTCTGCATCTATTGATATGATCATGTGATTTTTATCCTTCATTTTGTTTATGTGATGAATAACATTTATTGATATGCAAATGTGCCAACCTTGAATCCCAGGAATAAATCCAACTTGATCGTGATATATGATCTTTTTGATGCATTGCTGTATTCAGTTCGCTAATATTTCATTGAGGATTTTTAAATCTATGTTCATCAGTGATACTGGCCTATAATTTTCTATCTTTGTAATGCCTTTATCTGGTTTTGGAATTAGGATAATATTGACCTCATAAAATGAGTTTGGGACCCTTCCTTCTTGAATTTTATGAAATAGTTTGAGAAGGAAGGGTGTTATTTCTTCTCAGAATGTTCAGTAAAATTCACTTGTGAAGCCATCTGGTCCAGGACTTTTGTTCATTGGGAGTTTTTTGATTACTGTTTCAATGTCATTAGGGGTAATCTGTTTATTCAGATTCTCTGATTCTTCCTGATTTATTTTTGGAAGATTGTATGTTTCTAGGATTTTATCCCTTTTGTCCATGTTGTCTAGTTTGTTGGCATATAAATATTTATTATATTTTCTTACAATCCTTATTTATTTGGCATCAGCTTTTGTTTCTCCTCTTTCATTTCTGATTTTATTTATTTGAGCCCTTTCTCTTTTTTTCTTGATGAGTCTGGTTAAAGTTTGTCAATCTTGTTTATCTTTTCAAAGAACCAGCTCTTTGATTCATTGATCTTTTGTATAATTTTTAAAAATGCTATTGCATTTATTTCTACTCTGATCTTTTAATTTCCTTCCTTCTACTCACTTTAGTCTTTGTTTGTTGTTCTCTTTCAAGTTTCTTTAAGTGTGAAGATAGATCATTTATTTGAGCTTTTTCTTGTTTTTTGAGATAGGCCTGTAATATACTGGAAATCCTAGTCACAGCAATAAGAAAAGAAGCACTAAAAACATCCAAATGGGAAAAGAAGAAGTAAAACTGTCTCTATTTGCAGATGACATGATACTGTACATCGGAAACCCAAAAGAGTCCACCAAGAAACTACTAGAACTGATAAATGAATTCAGAAAAATAGGAAACAAAATTAATATCCAGAAATCGGTTGCATTTCTATATGACAATAATGAACAGAAAGGGAAATTAAGAAAACATTTCCATTCAAAATTGCTTCAAAAAAATCAAATGCTTAGGAATAAACCTAACCAAGGGTGTAAAAGACCTGTACACATAAAATTATAAGACACTGAAGAAAGAAGTTGAAGAAGATGCAAATAAGTGGAAACAAATACAGTGTTCAAGGACAGGAAGAATTAACATCATTAAAATATCACCCAAATACTACCCAAAGCAATCTATAGGTTCAATTCAATTCCTATCAAGATTCCAATGACACATTTCATAGAACTAGAACAAATATTTCAAAACTTGATATGAACAACAATTGGCCCAGCATACCAACAGCAATCCCGGGAAAGAAGGACAATGTTGGAGGAATCACGTTGCCTAATGTCAAACTACACTACAAGGACATAGTAGTCAAAACAGCCTAACAGACAGTAGAGAAATATACTCACACCTTTACAGTAAATTAATATTTGACAGAGGAATTAAACACGTGCAATGAGATAAAGAAAGTTTATTCAGTAAATGGTGTAGGGGAAATTGGACAGACACGTGCAGAAGAATGCAGTAGACCAATTTCTTACACCACACACAAGAATAAATTCAAAATGGATCAAAGACTTCACTGTTAGACCACAAACCATAAAAATTCTAGAAGAAAATGTAGGCAGCAAAGTCTTGGACATTACTCACAGAAATGTTTTATTGGATATATCTCCCCAGGCAAGGGAAACAAAAGAAAAAATAAACAAATGGGACTACATCAAACTAAAAAGTTTTTGCACAACAAAGGAAATCATCAACAAAATAAATAGAGAACTCACAGAATGGGAGAACATATTTGCTGATATATCTAATAAGGGGTTAATGTCCAACACCAAAAAACTAAATATCAAAATCAACACCAAAAAAAAAAAATAACCCAATTAAAAGATGGGCAAAGGACCTGAATAGACACCTCTCCAAAGAGGACATACAAATGTCCAATAAACATATTAAAATATGCTCAATGTCAATAACCATCAAAGATATGAAAATTAAACAACAGTGAAATACTATCTCACACTGATCAAAATGGCTATCACCAATTAATCAACAATCAACAAGGTCTGTCAAGGTTGTGGAGAAAGTATCCCCTTTTGCACTGTTCATGGGAATGCAGACTGGTGCAGCCACTGCGGAAAGTAGTATGGAGATACCTCAAAAATTGAAAATGGATCAGCCTTTTGACCCATCAGTTCCACTTCCTAGGAATATATCTGAAGGAACCCAAAACACTAATTTGAAAGAACATAAGCAACCCTATGTTCATTGCAGCGTTATTTAAAATCACCAAGGTTTGGAAGCAGCCCAAGTGACCATCAATAAGTGAGTAGATAAAACAATTATGGAACATTTACATATCTGAATTCTACTCAGCCATCAAAAAGAATAAAATTTTACACTTTGCAATAGTATGAATGGACATGGAGAACATTATGCTAAATAAAATAAGCCAGTCAGAGAAAAACAAATACCATATGATTTTACTCATAGGTGGAATATAATGAACAAACTGAACTAACAAGGAAAACAGAGGCAGACTCATAGGTGTAGAGCAGATGACAACTATTGAGGGGTTTCGGGGTAGAGGGATTAAGTAAACAGGAAAAGGACACATGGACATGGACATCAGTGTGGTGATTGCTGGGGGGAGGGAGTATAAGAGGGCTAAGTGATAATGGAAAAAAATACATAAAGATTAAATTTTTTAAAAAAACAACTGACTTCTTGAACCAAGGAACTGAAAATAAGTTGGAAATGCTGCCAAGGACTACAACAGATATAAATCTGTGTATTTGTGGTTGCAGAAGGAATCTTTGAAGATTAAGCTTGGGTCAAGCCACCTGATGCTTAAATAACTATAGCTGAAATATCAACACTGTTATAATACTGTGAGACAGAAACCTTAGCCACTGACAGAATACCTGAAGCTGGACTGGGAGTTCACTGGGAGTGCCCACAAAGCCTATAAAGAGGACAAGTTTAGGTGCAAACATTGAGAGGAACATTTCATAAGAAAATCTCCCCACAAAATGAGGCCCAATCAATTAAATTTCCAAACCTCCTGAAGAAAACAGGCAACAATTAACAGAAATTGTTACTTGGCATTAAAGAACAGTCTCTCTTAATTTTAAAATAAAGAAAGCTCTGCAAATGATAAAAGAAGAAAATAATTGTCTTAACAAAATAAGACATCAGAAATAAATGTCTCTGAATAAGAAATACACAGATAAGTTTATAATGGTTAAACCAACAAATAGAGACCATATGCTATTAAAAACTATATCAGGCATTAACATTTATAAATGACTACATAGTGCCTAAATAATATCCTTGATTTTGCCTCTTGGCCCACAAAATCTAAAATAGTTTCTATCTGACTCTTTCAAGAAAATTTTTGCCAACCCTGGTGCCTAGAATAATAAAACATATGTTATAGGTCAATTTAGAGAAAAAATAATCAAATCCCTTGTTTAGCTAAATTTCCAACTGTTCCAACAGTAAAATTAATCACAGAAAGTTGATCCTGGTGCTCTACATAAGCACAACCAGTGGCTCATCCTTGAATGTCTGCACTAATGAATACTATTATTTACATTATGTTTAATACCATGGATCAGTTCTAAATTTGTGATGTACCAGCAATGTTACTTTAGATAAGGATTACACAGTTTCTTCCAGAAGCAAGGTAAACACACCTGCTCTTGCAGTTGATACAAAGTCTATATTCTTGGCAATTTCAGATGATCAACTCGGCTAACACAGATGTCATAGATCTTGACTTCAGTGAGTTCGTTGATACTGTTTTACTTGGCATGCATGAATAGGTCAGGAAAATCATTCTGGACACTATATATTTAGGTGGACCCAGAACTGTTAATGGTTGATATCCAAAGAATTGCCACTGAAAAATGTTGGCTCAGAGAATTTATGTAATGAGCATCATTTCTAAAGGGAAATCACCAAGTCTATTGTAAAAGCTTCTATCAGTGCAATTTGGGTAAAAATACAACTTACTACATCTAAAAATTAAACCAATTTTTGAGGGATATGATACAGAATCACATGGTTCATTAGATATGGCAGGGACATGCAACTATTTAAACTTAAATTTAAATTTAATAAAAGATCAGTAACAAGATAGGGATATCTGCTTTCACCACACTTACTCAACAAAGTACTGGAATGTGTAGCCATAGCAGTCAGACAAGAAGAAGAAAAAAGCATTATATTGGAAAGGAAGAAATAAAACTGACATTATTTGCAGATGACATGATACTGTATACAGAGAATCTTAAATATTTCACCAAAAATTATTAGAAATGAAATGAATTTCATAAAGTAACAGGACACAAAATAAGTGTCAAGACATTAGTTGCATTTTTATACATCAAAATTAACTATCAGAATTGGAAACCAAGAAATAATCCTATTTACAATGCATCGAAACAAACCCCCCCCCCAAAATTAGGAACAAATTGAACCAAGGATGTAAAAGACCCATGCTCAGAAAATTATGACACTAAATAAAGAAATTAAAGATCCAAATAAGTGGAAACATATACCGAGTTCATGGATAGAAAGAATTAACTAATTAAAAGGCTCATTAAACTGTCCGTATTACTCTAAGCAATCTATAGATTTAGCACAATTTCTATCAGATACCAATAGTGTATGTCACAGAACTATACAAAATACTCCAAAAATAGCCACAGAAATCTTGAGAAATGAGAACAAAGTTGGAGGAATCATGCTACCTGATAACAAACTATAGTACAAGGCCATAGTAATCAAAAAAGAATGGTACTGGCATAAAAGGAGATGATCAAAAGACAAAGGGAACAGAAGGAGAGCCCAGAAATAAACCCCACACCTCTATGGCCAATCAATATTAGACAAAGGAGGCAAAAACATACAGTAGTGCAAAGATAGTTCATTCAATAAATGATGTTAGAAAAATTGGACAAATGCAAGCAAAAAAATGAAACTAGACTACCTTATATCATACACAGGAATAAACTCAAAATGGATTAAAGAGTTAAATGGTAGACTTAAAATCATAAAAATCCTAAAAGAAAACATAAACAATAAAATCTCAGAAATTTCTCATAGCAATATTTTTTGATATATTTCCTCAAGCAAGGGAAACAAAAGAAAAAAAATAAACAAATGGGACTATATCAAACTAAAAAAAATTTGCAGAGCAAAGGAAACCATTAACAAAATTTAAAGACATATTTGTCAGTGATACATCTGATAAAGGTTTAGTATCAAAGATTTATAAAGAACATGTAAAACTCAACATAAAAAAAAACACAAACAACCCAATTAAAAAATGGGCAAAGGACTTGAACACACACTTCTCCAAAGGGGACACACAGATGGCCAATAGGTATATAAAAAGATGCCCAATGTCACTAATCATCAGAGAAATGCAAATTAAAACCACAACAATGTATCACCTCTCATGTGTCAGAATGGCTATCGTCAATAAATGAGCAAACAACAAGTGTTGGTGAGGATATGGAGAAAAGGGAGCCATCATGCACTGTTGGTGGGAACGCAGACTGGTACAGTCACTGTGGAAAACAATATAGAGTTACCTCAAAAAATTAAGAGCGGAACTGCCTTATGACCCAGTGATTCCACTTCTGTAAATATATCTGAAGAAACCTGAAATACTAATTTGAGAGAATATATGCACCCCTATGTTCATTTCAGTGTTATTTACAATAGCCAAGATCAGGAAGCAGCCCATCAGTAGATGAGTGGATAAAAGGGCTGTGGTACATTTATACAATGGAATACTACTCAGTCATAAAAAGAAGGAAATTATACCTTTTGAGGCAGCATGGATGGACCTGGAGAGGATGATGCTAAGTGAAATAAGTCCATCAGAAAAAGAAAAGTACCATTTGATTTCATTTACATGGCAAATCTAATGACTAAAATAAACTAAGAAACAAAATAGAAACAGACTCACAGATAATAGCTGCACAACTGTTCAGAGAGGAGAGAGGTAGAGAATTGGGTGAAAAAGGCAAAGGGATTAAGAGAACAATAAAAAAATTGTAGGTACAAACAACAGTATGCTGATTACCAGACAGAACATAGGTAGGGGAGGTAGAAGAAGGTAAAGCGGGGATAAATGGTGACAGAAGAAGACTTGGCTTAGTGTGGTGAACACACTGTACAATATACAAATGATGTATTGTGGAATTGTACACCTGAAACTCATATAATTTTATTAACCAATGTCACACCAATAAAGTCAATACATTTTTAAAAAGAATCCTGCCAAAAGACTCATTTCACTTGTTTGTTGGTTATTGGGTTAGCCAACCATGTACTTAATTGTGGTGGCATATCATGGAAAATATCCTTTGTATCTTCACTCAAACTGTAAAGAGTACCTTTGCCTGGATAAAGCAATCCAAAAAACAGAGACAGTAAGTCATTTGCCCAAGGTAACAAAGCTGGTAGGTCCTAGAGCTGGGCACCCAAAAATTATACACTAACTCCAAGGCTCATTAGCATTCCATTATGTTATGCTGCATAATAGTACACTTTGAGTTTAACAGGGCATATGCCAAGTATAACAATTTATGTTAGAATAAAAAGGAAACAAATATGGGCTGGGCATTAAAATAAGTTGACTGGCAGGTGTATGAACAATCAATTCTCATAAAGCATTAATCAAGTAATAGCACTGTTAAGAGATGACTATTTGGCTCTCTGCATTTATTGCTGTGTTTTTCAAATAATGAAATTGACAAATTGAAAGACAGCATTCTTTTTTTTAATCCTCACCAAAGGATATATTTCATTGATTTTCTTTCTTTTTTTTTTTTTTTTTTTGAGACAGAGCAATATCCATATGAGAGAGAACCATCAGAATCAGATCGGTTGACTTCCATATGTACCCCAAATGGAGGCTGGGCCCGCAACCCAGGCCCATACCTGCAGCCGGTGCTGTGAGAGACGATGCTTCGACTAACTGAGTCACACTGGCCAGGGCAAGAGACAGTATTCTTAATTTTGTTGCTGTTTCCTTTTTATTCCTCATACCCTTCTAATTATGCTATTTTCCTTTCCTTTACTTTTTGTTTCCTGCATGTTTGCTTATCATGCCTTTAGTTTAATTCCTGTTTTCATCATTGAGCTACAAGTTAATGAATAGCCTATGGATTCAATCCACGAACAGTGCTGGGTCTTTTGCTGGGGACTGGGAATATAAATAATGAACAAAATAGTTATGGACACTGATCTCATGAAGCTTAGGTCTCTAAACAAGCAATTTTCAGCCTGTGTACCACAAGAATTTTTAAAACACGAAATACCTGACCATTTAGTCAAGATGCTAACCTCTTTTTTCTTAGATTGTCACATTTTAAAAAAAGACAACAGCCATCACAATAATGTCCATCCAGTGTGAGTGAATCAAAATTTTGCCTATTTTTGGTCAGGTGGCAAAATTATATTTTTGGTATCCCACAGAATTTTAGTAGTTTATGTGTACCATACGATAAAAAAGGGGAAAAGAATGACTGCTCTAAACTAATGTTCTATCACCTGCAAGGTAGAAATTGTACTCCACAACTAAAACTATACTGTGAATTAATGAGCACGTGCATGTAGAAAGGTTAGCATAGTTGTGACTGGCTTGTTTATTTATTTACTCATTTACTAATTTATTTACCACATCACAACCATGTTTGCCTGTCCTTTTGTTTTATCTTGGAAATTTCTCCCAAATTACGGTGCTCCAATTACCCGGAGTTCTGTTCATAAATCTCAGATTGCCCCAACTCCTGTGACCATATATTTCTGACAACCTACCTGTCTAACATGCTAGTCATTGTGTACTTGGGTTGTCTGCTCAACTAGATCTCCCCAGTTCCAGTTCATTTGCTCATTATCCCTCGATGAATTTCTTTGAAGGATTACTGTGCCTTCCTCTTACCTAGTGATAAATTCTGATTTCTTTCATCATCTGCCTCTCCCAAGCCTCTCATAACTTTTTTTTTCTGCTAGGTCTACCCTGGAAGTTCACAAATTTGGGGGTACATAGGAGTTACCTAGGGAACTGGTTTAATTGAATTTTAGCCCCAACTGCTAAATTCTGATTGTTGGACCACATTCTTACTAAAAATCACACTTCAACCTGAGAGATTCTAGAATTAGGTGACCTACAGTTTATGGAGGAATGGCAGGAAGTATCATGTTTTGCTGTGTATAACACTCACTATTGCCCAAATTTTTGAGGGGAAAAATAAGGATGCACATTATACATGGCAGTGCCTGAAATACCTTGTATCTGTTACTGTGTTTTGTAATTATTTGTTACATAAAATTTCTTGTACCATAGCATATTAAAAAACAAATGCTAAAATTCCTTTATATATTAATACAAAAAAGTGTCTAAATATAAATAAATAAAAATTTGAATTAAAGATTAAAACAAAAGATATTTTTCCTGAAAGTTTGGGCCAAAAACATGGGTGTGCAATTATATGCAGCAAAATGTGGTAAGTTCTGGTGAAAGCCTACCATATGTAAGAGACATTTAACTGATACTTTATATGTTTTGGTTCATTTAATGCTCAAAATACTCTGAGAACTTTAATATTATTATCACAACTATGTAGACATGTTATTATAGGATAAAATGTGTCCCCATAAAATTCCTATATTGACGCCATGGCCCCCAAACATTGGAATGTGACTGTATTTAGAGATAGAGCCTTTAAAGTTGAGATTAACTTAAAATGAGGTCATTAAGGTGGGTCCTAATCCAACCTGGCTGGTCTCCTCATAATGAAATTTGGATATCAGGATGCATACACAGAAAATGGACATAGTGAATGGTGGCCATCTATAGGCCAAAGAGAGAGTCTTCAGAAGAAACCAAATATGATGACATTTTAATCTTGGACTTCTAGCTCCTAGACTAAAGAAAATAAATTTCTGTTGTTCAAGCCAGTGTTTATGACAGTTACAGTAAACTAATACATATAGTAAATGAAACTCAGAATGTATGTACTTTTCTCAGGTTTCACCCATTTAGACAGATGTGGGGGATATGATTCAAACTTAGATTTGTTTAATCTAAGTAAATGATGTTTTGCATCGCACCGTGTTATCTCCCATAAACAGTAGCAGTAATATCGTCAGGTTATTACAGGTAACACTTTGCTAACAGTGAATGTTTTTATACATTTTCAAGGGAGATTATGACATTTCCAGTACAGAACTGTATATGCCCAGGTTGAGTAAGGGTGAATGGATTGACAACATGGCCCATCTTTCAGAGTCTATTCCTGTATTACTAGTCTGTGGTTCAGTGTTTCCCTCTAATGTCTGTCAGCCACACAGACTTCTTTCTATTTTATTTTCAGACTGAAGGGTGTACTTGTCAGTGATGCTGATTTTCACCTGTTATTATTTTTTGTCTTTATTTCATTAGAAAACAGAAGGTAGAACCAATGTCGTCTTTATGATTTGTGCTGCAACGTTTACCTGCCAGTTTTCAATCATGATGTGCAGTCAGTCCCAGCCTAACGGTGTAAGTTGGAAAATGATTACCAGCAGGTAATATTTTTTTTATTATCTATCTCTCATCTAAGCTTCACTATGTGAGAAAACCTCAACTATGATTTCAATTTTTTTTAAAAAAATTGAGTTTGTAAAGAAGTCCTTGAGTCCTATCTATTTCCATTGGTGTCAGCATTTTCAGAGACATGATTCACAGAGGATAGAATCACTTTCAAGGAGTGTGAAATCCTGAGTCCACAACCTCATAATGCAAAGGTAAAGAAAAGGATAGGAAAAAACATCTTGTCTCTAAAAGGAATTTCAAAAGACAAATTATAAATAACTCAGAATTTCCACTTAGTTAGTACATAGGCTTATGTTCTATTATTCCAGAACATCATCAAAATAATGGAGTTGAAACCTTCCATTAGAAAATGATAACATCCCTCAGACCGAGACCCTAAACAGAACCCAACTGCAATAACCTAATGGAGGTAAAGTTGAGATTAATTGCTCTCTTATATTCATTTTTAATAAAGAGTAACAATTGACTTGACAAGCTAATTATTATAACATCCAGGACCTACAGTATGTAATAAAAGTCATAATGTACCAGTCAATTAAAATCTTTCACTTCTGTTACTGTGCTTGAAATTCTCAACTTTCTTGTTTGTCCTATTAACTAGATGACATATGAAAATTACTAAAGGTGTTATCCTCAAGAGAGAATAAAAGCATGAAATATTCTGCTCATATTTCTATTGCAATTGATGTTTTGAAATGGCTTTGGTATATTGAGCATGAATTCATTACAATTTTGTAATAATTACTATATTACCATGGGGCATATTGAAATGGAAATTTTGATTAGATGCACTAAAGCCTAGTGCATTCTATTGTTAGACAGTCTAGGTTCTTATAGAATGGAGATAGATTGGATAAACTTTACAAAACAAACTTCTAATGAAAGGTATGTTGGAAGATATTATGATGTGTAAAAGCTATTGCTAGTGTTACTAGATTGTTTTAATGTAACTTTTCTTTAGCTCTATTCTTTCTCTATGAAAAGTAGAGTTATTTTCTGGGGAATTTCATTTCTTAACATCTTGTATTTAAAATTTACTGCTGAATGTGTGTGATTCTTCCATTGTAATTTAACCTCTCTGATATACTTGCCCAATTATGTATGTACGGTACCCTAATATTTATACTGAGAGCTCTGGCCATCAAAGCACTATAAAAGTTATAGTAAAAAGCAGGAATGTGAAGCAAGTAGTCCAGAAGTTGAGCACAGAAGAGGATAAGAACTGAAAACCGTGTTTAGCAATACTGTCTGAACAAGGATAATGGGTGTTTGATTCTGGTCAAATATCCATAATTAATTCTCACCAGGCTGCTGTTAAAAATATGCTAGTTATGACTAAATGAGTAAATATCTCAGGCCTGATATTGGACTTCAGTGTTTCAAATTTTGCCTTTTTTTCTTTCTTTTCTACTATGAATAAATTATATATTTCAGGGGATAGAAAGTACAATATAAAGTCTTATTATAAAGCTTTTGCTGCACTAAATATAAAAAACATATCTGAAGGAACACAAAAAGCACAAATTTGAAAGATCACGAACATCCCTATATTCATTGCAGAGTTATTTACAATTGCCAAGATATGGAAGCAGCCCAAGTGTCCGTCAGTAGATGAGTGGATAAAATAACTATGAGACATTTACACAATGGAACACTACTCACCCATGAAAAAGAAAAATTGCCCTTTGCAACAGTATGGATGGACCTGGAGAGCGTAATGCTAAGTGAAACAAGCTAGACAGAGAAAGACAAATACCATATGATTTCAGTCATATGTGGCATCTAATGAACAAACTGAACTAACAAAGAGAATGGGGATGGACTCATAGATGAAGAGCAGGATGGTAGCTGGGGGAGGGGGATGTTAGGGGGGTGGAGGGATTGAGCAAAAAGGAAAAGCTCTCATGGACATGGACAACAGTGTGGTGATTGCTGGGGGAAGGCAGGTATAAGGGGAGTAAATGGAAAAAAATACAGTAAAGATTAAATTTAAAAAAGCACTGCTTTGCTTCTGCTATTATTTGTTTGTTCTGATTTTAGGACTATAGTAACTCTACTTATTTTCCATCTCTGTCTCAATTTTTTACAATGCCTCATATCTTCCCTTCAGCCTTTTAATTTTTTTGACAAATTCTATATCTACCTTAACTCATGTATTTTATTTTTGGTCACTTTTTCCTCAAGAGCTGGTCTGAGTATACCCCATCTTCCAAGCCAATGATTTCCAGACAATTTTTGGACTGTGCACTTCTGTTAGTAAGATAATCATAAATCAAAGTGTAATTTGTGTGTGCATGTGTGTACTACTCCACTAACTTTTACAAATTGTTTTTTGTCTCAAATTTTTCTACTCATATTTAAAGGGATCATCATTGACAAGCCTTTTACTTCATAATTTTATCAATAACATGACTGATAATAGGAGTTAAGCTGTCAATTTCACTATTCTATTATTATTTGCTTAATCCTATATTAGTGTAGTTTTCAGTCTGGTTTCTTTAAATGAATATTTTAAAACCAATTTTATGAGGGCAAATGTATTTTAAAATTAGGTAACAGAGGCTATATAAATCACCTTAATATTGCATGTATAAATTATAATGTCCCAATACAGTAAAATAAACTGGAGAGTGCAGGACTCTAAAGTCCTGAATTGTGTAAATTTCACTTCCTTTACTCATTTTGCCTCCTTTTTGGCATAGCTACCTGATAAATTAACTAAATAAACTTTCTATGTCAATCTTTCCATTAATTATAAATGAAACTTAACTTCTCTAATACAGAGGTATGGATATATAGATATAGATATGTTGGTATTGTATTTTCTTCATTTTAATAGATGTCTCTTGAATACAGAGACTTCACTTGGACAAATAACATATTTGCCCCTTGTCACAAGGTCACAACTGTTTGCATCTCTGTTCTGTTCTTCTGGTTGGGCCGACCTCTCTGCCTACATGGACTTTACCTAGTTGTAAAAAATTAATTAATTGATTAATTAATTAAAAGAAGATTTGTTTCCATATGCTTTCTTGTCTCTGATTTGGAAAATGTTTCCCCCTCAGGTATGAAGCAAGAAAAAAAATGAACATAAGTGAAATTATGCCAACTTGCTTTGAAAGTTTATAATTGCTGATGAAAAATAATTCAAATTTATCTCTTTCTTATCTATTATGTATAAATAACACAGGAAAATTTCTTTTTTTCCAATTTTTTCTATTAATATGAGATAATATATTGGTGAATAGAAGTTAAATCACTCCTTTTTCTCCTTTTCTGCTTTCTTTTCTGACTTGCAATTTTTATGAACATAGATAACATTAGGCATTTCCAAAATCATCCTGGTATCCTTATTTTGATCAGAATTAGATCAGTTCTCAGTATTTCATTAAATAATTATTAATAATTAAGGACCATCTACTTTATGTGAGACATATGTGAACTAGAAATACAAATATGCTCACAAAGTCTTCATGGAACATTAGTGAGTAAATAAATGCACAATATGCAACTCTAATAAAATCTTATATTAATTTCTTGCATATAAATATTCAAGCAAGAGAATAACTAATTCTGCTTACACAAAAAGATCAGGGAGTTTGGCCTTAAGTGATGAATGGTCATTTGATAGCAAGACATAGAAGAGGAGAACTTTATGGGAAGAAGGGAAAGGTAGAAAAAAATACATGGAGTCTAAGAAATGCTTATTTCTAAGCTATGTTTGATAAACAAGAGAAAAAAATGGTCTTGGCTGGTGTGGCTCAGATGATTGAGTGCCCGACCTGTGAACCAAAACTTTGCAGGTTCGATTCCCAGTCAGGGCACATGCCTGTTTTGCGGGCCAGGTCCTCAGCTGAGGGTGTGTGAGGGTCAACTGATTGATGTGTCTCTCACATATCAGTGTTTTCCTCCCTCTCTTTTTCCCTCCCTTCCCTGCTCTCTAAAAATAAATAAATAAAATCTAAATCCTCTTAAAAAAAAGAAAATATAATAAAGATGAGGGAATGACTAAATATGTATGTTAACTTATTAAGAATTGTTATGTAACATGTAAAACAAAAACCTTAAATTCATCACAATTGAAATGTTTTATAAACTTCATTTTATGAATTGAGTAAATCACTTATTTTTATAATTTTGGAGATATAATCTATATATAGCTAGAGAAGTTTTTTTTATAAATGCTAAAATATTTCTAGCTAACTTCATCATTAAATAAACTTACTTGAAGGCAACTATGTAGCTAAGAAAATTATAATAAAACCAAAGAAAAGGCAGGAGACAGAGTAGACTGAAGATTTGTGTAGAACTCACACATATTTTGTTCATTCTGTTACTATAATATAGTCCAGTTTTGAATTGTTTATATTTTTGTGTCTTTCTCATAAACATTAACTTTTGAAAGAGGGGTTCTAATCTGATTTGTTTGGGTCATAGGACCTGGAAGAGAAAGGACCAGCCCACATATAAATAGGCAGGATAGTATTTCATCTTATTTATTTATTTATTTATTTATTTATTCATGTATTCATTCATTTATTTATTTTAGAGGGGAGGGAAGGGAGGGAGAAAGGGAGGGATAAAAACATGAATGTGAGAGAAAAACATCAACCTGTTGCCTCTCATATACACCCTGACCAGGGACTGAACCCACAACCCAGGCATGTGCCCTGGCCAGGAATCCAACATGTGACATTTGGCTTTGCAGGAGGAAACCAAAAAGTGACCTTTGGCTTAGCCTGTTGATGCCCACTCAACTAAGCCACACCTGCCAGGGCAGGGTGGGGTAATTTTTTAACATGCATTATGACAGAGAAATTGGAAGGAAAAATGTACTTGCAAAAATCATTCTTACATTCATTGCATTCTTTGGCTTCACAACATAAATATATCATTTCCTTCATACTAAAAATTTGACACTCTCACATAGCATCTTTCAGTATCAGTATTTATACTACATATTATAAACATAATATATCTAGTTATATATCTAAATATATACATATACATCCATAAATAAATGTATATATCTATATATAGCTATACCCTCTCTGCATTGCCAAAAAAGAGGCAGCTCTAACCCAAGTTAACTGCAGCAGTGTCGTGATCGCTGAAATGATCTGCATTCCTATCCTGGTTTTTCCTATATAGATATATTTTTTTCATTGTTGTTCTATTACGGTTGTCCCAATCTACCCCCCCACCACCCCTGTTGCTCTCCATTGCCCTGCCCAGAGCCTTCTGCCACAGTCAATCCCCACCATCAATCACCACCTTGATGTCCATGTCCATGGGTCCTTCATACCTGTTCCTTAACTACACTCTTCCCCTTCTTTCCCCCGTTAACTCTCTCACCCTTCCTCTCTGGTCATGGCCTGTCTATTCCTTGCTTCCATGCCTGTAGTTCTATTTTCCTCATTTGTTTGATTTGTTCATTAGGCTCCTCTTATAGGTGACACCATATTGTACTTGTCTTTCCCTGCCTGGTTTATTTCACTTAGCATAATACTCTCCCGATCCACCCATGCTGTTGCAAAAGGTAGGAGTTCTTTCTTTCTGTTGCATAGTATTCCATTGTATAAATATGCCAGTTTTTTGATCCATTAATTTACTGGTGAGCACTTAGGCTGTTTCTAGCACTTGGCTATTGTAAAGAATGCTGCTATGAACATAGGGGTGCATAGGTGCTTTTGAATTGCTGTTTCCAGATTCTTATGGTACAATTGGGGCAGTGGAATTGCTGGGTCAAAAGGCAGTTCCAGTTTTAGTTTGTTGAGGAAATTCCATACTGTTTTCCACAGTGGCTGCACCAGTCTGCATTCCCTCCAACAGTGCGCTGGGTTCCCTTTTCTCCATAACCTCGCCAGCACTTGTTGTTCCTTGGCTTGTTCATGATCATTCTGACTCCTGTAAAGAGGTATTTCATTGTGGTTTTAATTTGCATCTGCCTGATGGCTAGTGATGTTTAATGCCCTTTCATATGTCTATGGGCCCTCTGACTATCTCCCTTGGAGAAGTGTCTGTTCAGGCCCTTTGCCCATTTTTCAATTGGATTGTTTGTCTTCCTGGTGTGAAGTCATATGTGTTCTTTATATATTTTGGAGATCAAATCCTTGTCCAATGAATCATCGGAAAATATGTTTTCCCATACAGTTGGTTCTCTTTTCATTTTGATGATGTTGTCTTTAACTGTGCAGAAGCCTTTCAATTTGATGTAGTCCCATTTGTTTATTCTTTCCTTTATTTCCCTAAAGGATGTATCACTGAAAATATTGCTGCATGGGATATTTGAAATTTTACTGCCTATGTTTTCTTCTAGGACATTTATGATGTCACAGCTGATGTTTAAGTCTTTATCCATTTTGAGTTTATCCTGGTGTATGGTGCAAGTTGGTGGTCTAGTTTCATTATTTTATATGTATCATTCCAGTTCTCTCAAAACCATTTTTTGAGGAGGCTATTTTTACTCCATTTTGTGTTCCTGCCCCCTTTGACAAACATTAATTGACCATAGAGACATGGATTTATTTCTGGTCTCTCTCTTCTGTTCCATTGATCCATGTGTCTGTTCTTGTGCCAGTATCAGGCTGTTTTGATTACAGTTGCCTTGTAATATACTTTGATATTAGGTATTGTGATCCCTCCAAATTTGTTCTTTCTTAAGATTGCAGAGACTATTCGGGTTTTTTTTTTTTTTAGGTTTCATATAAATTTTAGGAGTATTTGTTCTAGATCTGTGAAATATGCCACTGGTATTTTAACAGTAATTGCATGGAATCTATAGATCACTTTTAGTAAGGATGTTTTAATGATGTTAATTCTTCCAATCCATGAAAATGATATATGCTTCCACTTGTTTGTATTTTCCTCAGTTTCTTTCTTCAGTGTTTTGTGATTTTCCAATTATAGGTCTTTTACCTCCTTGGTTAACTTGATGCATAGGTACTTCATTTTTCTTGTTGCTATAGTAAATAGGATTTTTTTCCTAGTTTCTATTTCTGATATTTCACTGTTGGTATACAAAAATGCCTTCAATTTCTGAATATTGACTTTGTATCCTGCTGTTTTGTCAAATTCACTTATTAGGCCAAGTAGTTCTTGGGTGAAACTTATATGGTTTTCTATATACACTAGGATGTCATCTGCAAATAATGACAGTTTTACTTCCTCCTTTCCAATTTGAATGACTTTTATTACTTTTTCTTCTCTCACTGTGGCTAAAAATTCCAATACTCTGTTGAATAAAAGTGTTGAAAGTGGACACCCTTGTCTTGTGCCTGATCTTAGGGGGTAAATTTTAGTTTTTGCTTGTTGAGTATGATGTTGGCTATAGGTTTCTCATATATGGTCTTTATTATGTTGAGGTATGCTCCCTCTGTTCCCACTTTGCAGAATGTTTTTATCATAAATGGGTGCTGTACTTTATGAAATGATTTTTCTGCATCCATTGATATGATCATGTGATTTTTGTTTATTTTTTTATGTGGTGTACTATATTTATTGATTTGTGAATATTATACCATCCTTGCATCCTTGGGATAAATCCCCCTTGATCATGATATATAATCTTAGTAATGTATTTCTGGATGTGGTTTGCCAATATTTTACTGAGGAATTATGCATATATGTTCATCAGTGATATTGGCTTATAGTTTTCTTTCTTTGTAGTGTCTTTACCTGGTTTTGGAATTAGGATAATTCTGGCCTTATAAAAAGACTTTTGGAATCTTCCCTCTTCTTGAATTTTTTGGAATAGTTTGAGAAGGATAGGATATTGTGGTATTGAACAACATTCTAGATAAAATGGAATTATCTACCCTTAATGTTTGGTAAAATTCACCTATGAAGCCATGCAGTCCAGGGTTTTTGTGTGCCAGGAGTTTTTTTTATTATGTTTCAATTTCACTAGTTGTTATCAGTCTATTCAGCTTTTCTGCTTCTTCATTATTCAGTTTTAGAAGATTATATGTTTCTAGAAATCTCTCCATTTCATGCAGATTGTCAAATTTCTTGATATATGGTTGTTCTTAGTAATATTTTTTACAATTCTTTATATTTCTGTGCTTTTGGTTGAAACTTCTCCTCTGTCATTTCTAATTTTATTTATTTAGGCACACTCTCTTTTTTTTTTTGATGAGTCTGTTTAAACCTGTGTTGAATTTTTTTTTTTTTCAAAGTGCCAGCCCTAGATTTGTTGATCCTTTGTATTGTTCTTTTAGTCCCTGTGTCATTTAATTCTGCTCTGATCTTGATTATTTCCTTCTTTCTACTCACTCTGTGCTTTGTTTGTTGTTTTCCTCTAGTTCCTGTAGTTGTAGAGTTAGGTTGTTTATTTGAAAATATTCTGTCTTTTTTATGTAGGCCTGAATGGCTCTGAACTTTCCTCTCAGGACTGTCTTCACTGTCAGTTTTGAGCTGTTGTATGTTCATTTCCATTTGTTTCCAGCAACTTTTTTATTTTTTCTTTGATCTAATTTTTAACCCATTCATTGTTTAATAGCATGCTTTTCAGTCTTCATTAATTTGAATGTTTTTGAGTTTTTCCCTTGTGGTTGGCTTTGAGTGTCATGCCATTGTGATCTGAGAAGATGCTTGATATGATTTCAATTTTCTTGAATTTGTTGAGCCTTGTTTTGTGTCCTACCATGCGATCTATCATTGAAAATGTTCCATGTACATTTTTAAAAATGTATATTTAGCTTTTGGGGGATGAAACATTCTGTATATGTCAATTAATTCCATTTTATCTAGAATGTTGTTCAATACCACGATATCCTTGATTCTTCGCTTGGAAGATCTATCCATTGTTGACAGTGTGGTGTTAAAATCCCCTACTATGAATGTGTTGCTGTTGCTATCTTTCTTGAAGTTCTCCAAGATTTTCCATATACATTTGGTTGCTCCTATGTTGGGTACCTATAAGTTTGCAAGGGTTATATCTTTTTTATGGTTATTCTCTTAAGTATTATGAAGTGTCCTTCTTTGTCTCATTTTATGGCCTTTGTTTTTCAATCTATTTTGTCTGATATAAGTATTGCTACCACAGTTTTTATTCATGTCTCTTTGTCTGGAATATTTTTTTCTTCTATCCTTTCACTTTCAGTCTGTTGATATTTTTTTCTGAGGTGGGTCTCTTGTAAGCAACAAATATGCAGGTCATGTTTTCTTATCCTTTTAAGGTCACCTTATGTCTTTTGATTGCATCATTCAATCCTTTTATATTTAAGGTTATTATTGATAGGCACTTATTTATTGCCCTCTTTTTCCATTTGTATCTGTGTTCCTCTCTCTTTCTCTCATTCTTTTTCTTCATCTTCTTAAAGCAGTCCCTTTGGTATATCTTTCAATGTGGTTTTGATGAAATTTTATTCTTTCAGCTTTTTTTTTTTTTTTTGCCTTGTAAACTCCTTATTTTGCCTTCCATTTTAAACAAGAGCCTTGCTAGATAGAGTAGTCTTGGTTTCAGGCCTTTGCTTTTCCTTACTTGGAATATTTCTTGCCATTCCCTTCTGGCTTATACTGTTTCTGTTGAGAAATCAGTTGCTAGCCCTATTGAAACTCCTTGTATGTTACTAGGTTTTTCTCCCATGCTGCCTTTAAGATTCTCTCTTTGTCTTTGATATTTGCCATTTTAATTATGATGTTTCTTAGAGTGGGCCTCCTTGGGTTCATCTTGATTGGGACCCTCTGTGCTTCCTGGACTTGCATGTCTTTTTCTCTCATCAAGTTCAAGAAGTTTTCTCTCATTACTTTTTCAAGCAGTTTTTCTATGCGTTGCTCCTATTCTTCTCCTTCTGGTGACCCTATGATACAGATATTATTACATTTCACATAGTCTGACAGCTCCATTAAACCCTGCTCTTTTTGAGTCTTTTTCCATTTTGTTGCTCTGTTTGGGAAATTTTTTCTACCTTGTCCTCCAACTCATCCATTTGATCCTCTACTTCACCTAACCTATTTTAATTCCTTCTACTTTGTTCTTCATTTCAGATACTGTAGTTTTCATTTCCTCCTGGCTCTTATTGGTAGCTTCTATGTTATTTTTTGATGCAGTGTAGTTCACAGGAAGTTCCTTGCAGCTTCTTTAGAGTTCTTTATAGTTCTCACTGAGCTCCTTGAGCTTCCTTATAACCATTATTTTGAACAGGATGTCTGATGGTTTGCTTGCCTCAGTTTCACTGATCAGTCTTTCTTGGGATTCCTCCTTTCTTTTTGATTGGCGGTTCTTTGTCTCCCTATTTTAGGTGACTCTTCTTGTTTATTTTTGCACATAGATTGACCTGCTTTGAATCCCTGTCTTTGTTGTGTGGTCTTCTGTGGTAGGAGACCTGTGGGCATCAGTTGTGCATTCTCCTTGCTCTCCTGAACTTGATGCACTTAGGATGTCCTTTATGCATTTACGCGGGCTCTCTAGTAGTAACAGGGTTTTGGTTGTCATTGGGTCATTCTTTGGTGGGTTCTTTCCTCTCACTGGCTGACTGAGAGTCACTCTGCCCACCACATCTTCTATACTGTTGTTCAGGGGCTGCCAGAGCAAAGCCAAACAGCCCAGGAAACAAACTCACACCATCAAAAATAACCCCCACCCACATCCACACTCTCAACAGCAAATGAGCAAATTTAATAAAGGTGTAAAGAGATTAAGACTGTTATAAGAAAGGAAAAACAAATATAAGATGACTGAAGAAAAATGATTTTGAGAAGCTAGAGGAAGGAGCAATAATAAGAGCAGGGAATAAAGGCAAGGCAAAGAGAGAAAGAAAATAAAATTTACATCATAATATAAAAGGCAGGGAAGAAGGCAGAATGGAGCAAGAGAAGGGAATCATATAGTATTAGGTTTAAACAGAATATATATGTGTGTGTGTGTGTGTGTGTGCGCGCGCGCACACGCACACGCATGTGTGTATGGAGAGAGAGAGAAAATAGAGGTCAAACTGGAGAAAGAGCTCCACCACAGCACTATCAACAACAAATGGGCAAAGATTAATATAGGTGGGATTGTAATAACAGGGAAAATAGAAAGTATGAAAAGCTTAAGAGATGTCTAGAGGAAAGAGAAATGATTTTGAGAGGATAGAGGAAGAAGGACTGCTAAGTGAGAAATGAAAACCGGGGAAAAATTAAATTTATAACAAAAAAAATTGAGAAGGAAAGAGGAAAGAAAATGGAGTGGGAGAGGGGAATGGTAAAATATGAGATTTGATATACAAAAATAGTGAAGACCTAGAAATAAAATTGAAGAAATATAACAACAACCACCACATCCACAAATAATGAGCAAAGATTGATAAAGATGGTGAGAGAATAAGGGTATTTTAAGAGCAGGAAAAGGAGTGAGAGATGACTAATGCCAACATAAATGGTTTTGAGAAGCTTGAGGAGGGAGAAAGGGTAAGAGTGCAGAAAAGAAACAAGTCATAGCAAGAGAGAAAACAGGATTTAAAACAACAATAAGAAGAGGAAGGAAGTAGGTAAAATGAAGTAAGGGAGGGGAGGAGCAAAATATGAGATTTGAAATAAACTATAATATAGAAACTAGTGACACAATTGGCACAAACTTGAAGGATAAGAAATGAATGTTAAAAAGCTATGCAGGAGAGAAAGTAATGCCAATCATGGAGAAGACTGTGATGGAATTTGTCTCAGTAGAATCTAGTGTTCACCACTGTTTTCTCTGTCTGGATCCACCCCTGGTGATGTCAAATGGTGTCCCAGTCTGACCCTAGGCAGCCTGTTCGAGACTACATGCCATCCAGAGTCTGTGGGTATCTCCTTCAGATTTGGCTGGACTCCACCGATCTGCCCTGCTGGCTTTCCATCAGCCCTAGGCCCAGGACTGGTTCATTTAACGACCTGAGAGGACTGCTAGTGCCTTCTTCACCTTCCTCCAGAGGGGAACTTCCGTGAGATCAAGTGGGTGGGAATGCTAGGTTCCCCCCAGGGGGCAAAATTCAGTCTTCAAGGAAGATGGTGGGAGTGTTTCCCTGTCCCTTTGCCACACATCTCGGTCTGTCCTAGATTCTTTCCGATAATGTATGGTTTCTGGTAAATCAGCTGACTCTTTCCTATGGGGGGAGGGCAATCTGTAAATAGGACAGCTTTTTTCTGCTTGGCTCTGGCAATAGCTCTGTCTAGAAGCCAAGGCTGGGCGGAGCCCTGAGCTCCCTTGTTAAACCTATCTCTATTCTCTCTGCTCTGCTCCGTTTATTTACCCAGAGCCCGAGGAGCAGTGTAGCTTGTAGTGTCCAGTGAAGGGCTCTTTCAGAGCGTTTTCTTCCTTTCCCTGCAGAATGGACCCAGCAGGGGATTGCTGAGCCTGGCCTCACTGACCTACAGACCCTATAATCCTGCAGGTGGGGGCTGGGCTTGCCTGTCTCTGAGAGGGTCTGGCTGGCTGCAGAAAATCTCGGGCGTTCAACTCCTGCCTTCCAATCCCCAGCCTACTGCTCTCTCATAGGAGGTTCAGGCCCAAATTGTCCACTCTGAACAGCTTTTTGCTCACTAACCATGCTGGGTTGGGTCCTACGGTCCCTTCAGTGTGACTCTATCCCTTTGATTTCTTGGTTAGAGAGCCACTGCACCTACACACACACACAGGTAAGCCCTGAGTCCCTGCCGAGTTTGGGGTCCGGTCTCAGCTCCCCTTTTAAGAGTTTCTTTTGGTCCCCATGCTTCAGCACTGATCCCTGGGGCCTGTTCTCCATGTGCTCCCCTTCCCTAAAAATCAGATCAAGCTGGCCACTGCCTTTCAGAGCCTCCGACAGTTTTAGATAAAGTTTCTCTCTGGATCTTCCTGGATAGCATTGGGAAGAGCTCCACAGCTATGCTATAACACAGGGTGGTGGTGTGTACTGACCCAGTTCCCTCCAGAGATCTTTAACCTTGGGCAGATCTGCTTCCACGTGCTGTCTCTGGAGTCAGCAGCTCTCTGGCCATCTTTCTCCACCCCAGTAGCTCATGGCTCCTGAGCCAATCCACAGCTACTCTGACTTTGTGCAGCCAGAAGTGCTGGGCTGGGCAGCAATTGCTCAGCGTGGAGAGCCTGGCCACTGGCTCTCTGGCATCCAGCAGGTGGGGAGGCTCTTGCCCATTCCTGTGCACTTCCCGCATTCTCATCCACGTATACACGCACTCACGTACTCTCTCATTCACTCTTTTCTGGACTCTCAAGTCAATTGCTCTGTGGTTCTGCTGCAAGACTTGCCGGAGTCTGGGAGCAAGTGGGCGGAGCTTCCATCGACTCTGCAGCTGTCTTGGATGCCCCCATCTAGATATCTTATAATCTATGCCATGTGTGACCATAATCAGTATGCCCTAATAGTGTAGATAAAGAAGAGGAAAAATATGATTTTGTTTTTTTAGTGTAACTTAATAAGCAAACATTGTAAAATTTACTTCTGTAACTATCCAAATCTATAACTTCTATTTATGATGCTTCTTTTGCTTTTTTTGGCCTTCCTTTTGCCCAACAAGTTAGCTAATTGAAATACTTTGCCTAATTCTTAATTTTAAGGATTTTGATCTTCTACTGATCCAGCCTAGATAACAGTTTAGTGGTTTTCTTTAATTTTTTGTTTTTGCTATATTAGTTTAAAAGAGTGACCTGCTAAAAATCTTATGTTCTTCTCTATTCCAATTGTCTAACAGATAAACTATTTACCAATTATTTGTTTGTTTGTGTGTTTTTCCTATAGTTCAGATGGAATAAGATGCCTAAAATGGCCAGAACATTATCAGCTTCCAATATAAAATAAGAATTTTTGTGTGTCCTATTGGATACTGACTCTACAGTAGGAAAAAATGAATTCATTTTAAAGAAAATCAAAGAATGTACAGCACTGACTCATCACTCCCACATACACTGCTTTGTTCCTGTCCTTAAGGAAAATAGCACTATATATTTAAATGGTTTAGAAAATAGAGCATATCCTACACAATGATACTCTAAAAGTGTTGGTAGCATCACCTTATGTCTCACGGTCATTTGTTAAGTTAGCAGAGTCTGGTGGCATTCCAAGAAAACCCTTTGGCAGTTAACCAAAAGGACAACGGCCTGCCTCCCCCATCTTAGGGTCCTGCTCTCAGATACGAGAATGGTGCTTGCCAAAGACTTCATCCATTCTGCCAGAGACAATCTGGGAACCACTGGGTCTGCCGCACCTTCAAATTAGTTAAAAGAATCCTTAGCAATACAGCCTGGTATTGCTCCGTTTTGTTCTGGGACCCACAACAATTTCACAAATTTTTATTTCAATGGGTCTTAAAAAGATACCTACATATTTTCAAAGTCTTAAGTAGCCTTTCAAACATTGTCTGTCTTTCTCGGTGATAGAAAAACAAAAATGATCAGTATTTCATTTACTTCAAAGGTGAAATCCTAGTATGCCTCCAGATTATTCAAAATAGAGAAACATTTTTGAAGTGCAACATGGACAAAGTCTTCTGTTTTGCTATGTTACCTCTCACTCTGTGATACTCTTATTTAAATGTCAATGTATGACAGAACAAACTCTTACTCTCTAGGAATTAACATAATATTTTCAGCATCACGTGATGGTCACTGGTTGGATAATACCATGAATTATAATAAATTGTGATACAAAACAAAAATGCAAATGTAGTAGACTAAATAATGGTCCTAAAATATGTCCACATCCTAGTCCCCAGTCTGATTCTTTACATGATGAAAAGTCTTTGCTGAGGTGATTAAATTAAGGAATTTAAAATGCAAGATTATTCTGAATTATCCTGGTGGACCTAATGTAATCACAAAGGCTCTTAAAAGAGGGATACATGAAGGTCAATGTCAGACAAGGAGCTATGATGAGGGAAGGAGAGGTTGGAGCAATTTGTGGCCAGTAGCTAATGAATACAGGCTCTCTCTAGAAGGTAGAAAAGGCAAGGAAATGGATTTTCCCCAGAAGAAATACAGTCATGCTGATATATTAGACCCTTCTGATGTCTAGTACTATTAGATAAAAAGATGTTTCACAAGGAGTTGAAGGATCTGAGTTCTCCAACAAGTCTTATTGTCCCATATACAGCACCTTAATTATCCCCATTGTTGGGAATATAAACTGTTAGAGCTGTGCTTGAATTTTACCTAAAACAACTGCAAGTGTAACTTCCCCTGACTTTTAATTCAGCAATCTACAAAACTGATCTCTAAGCTTGTTTGGTGATCTCCGCCCTAGGGTTGTTCAGAGAGAAGTTCAGCACAGTCACAGTAGGCCCTGAGTTTCGGCCTATGCCTGGAGGCAAGAGTTTTCAGATCTGAGCTTGTCATTCTTCTGCTTTTAAAATATTGAGTACTGTCAGGGAAGCTCTCCTTGCATTCGCTTGCAGGATTATTCAACCTTTCTGAGCTATTCTGTGACATCAGTCCATCACCCAAAGCTTTGCACTTGTTGGACACATGGTTCCAGGTAACCACGGGGAATTAATTAATCAGTTGTATTACTGCCGATTACCTTAGGGAAGTTACTTTTCTGAAATGTTAAGGGGACTCTCAATGTCATTTCCTGCATTCCAGGGCCATAACCCATTGTAAATACGTTACATTTCACTTAGGATGTGTTCTGTGAAATTCATTCTAAATCTTTATATCAGTTACTGTGGATAGTTGTTCTGGATAAATTGACTTTGGGAAGCTTAAACTTTCATAATGAAAGATAAAAGTAAACAAATACACTTCAGAAAGGACAAATATCAGAACTTTTTTGATTTATTTAAAAGAAACTAATTGGTAGTCTTCTCTTTTATAGAAATTTAGATGATAAGGTTTCAGCAGGTTTCTATACTTGGGTAATTTTTCTTAAAATTCAGGTATCTAGCTGTATTTTGCAAGTGTGTGTCTCTGTCTCCCATTTTGGTCCATGTCGCTGGTGAAGGGTGGAATCTTGATTTATTATCCCACCAAGAAGACATTGAGTAGAAATGCAGTGTGTATGGCAGCAAAAAAGAAAAGGAAAAGGATGTCGAGGCAAAAACAACAGATGAACAAGAAAGTCCAGGCTACGTAGGCACGTTTTTGTAACTTAAAATATATATTGTTGTAGAGAGTTATCAGAGTCAAGCCCCACTTATTTATATGTAATATATATATAGTTGTATATAATTTATATATTTATATATACACAATAGGAAAATCATTATTTTGGGGGGACTATTAGCTTATACATGACACTCATGTTTATAAAATCCAAAAGATAACTCAGATTCTCATAACTGGCCACAAATTATAGGTACCTTAAATTATTTAAATTATATCATATCAATAAATATCACATTTATGAGTAATGGATAAATATGTAAAATTATATTTGTAATTCAATTACATCACATACATAATAAATTATTTAATTCACATGTTCTCATTTAAGGTGAACAAACATCCATTTTGGATGATTAAAATATAAAATGTCTATGAAGGTAGTGGATTATAAGGAAAAGGAGACAGAATATAGAAACTGAAGACTTAGAATCAATCCCAGGCTACTTCAATTTTCATAAACACTTGTATAAATCTTTAAAATATGTAAATTAAATCATTCCTTACAAATGTGGAAAAACCAAGACTAATCTATCTACTGGGTAAAAGTTGATAAAAAGCAACTGAGCAATATAACATGAAGGCATGAAGAATATGCTACACCAAACTAGGCCACTTCAGCATATGGCTTATGAGCTGAAAACAAGGCTAAACAGACTCAGGAAGAGCTGTTTACCTTTTCCTTAACTGCGTAAAAGACCTCAGATAAAGGGCCTGTACCAGGAAGGAAGCTATTACCAGAGATAACCTTTTATATCAGAAAGACTCATCTGCATGGCATAGCAGCCATTTTTAATCAAATATCCGTTCTTCTCATCTTCCTGTATTTATCTTCCCCCGCTTTGAAGCTCCAGACCCCTTTCCCCTTCTCCTTAGCTCAGGATGGGATATAAGCCTCAATTATCCAACTATCTTTGGGTCTCATATCTTTGAGGTTCCTTCATGTACAAGGTGCTGCTCTTATCATAGTAGCACATGACATTTTGCACTTTGTGTTTCCCAGAATTCTCACCTATTCCTTATTAGCCAATATAAAGTTGTTCTGGATATTAATTCAGGTCTCTTCATGAAGAGCTAATGAAAGACCTTTCAGGCCCACCCATGCTGTTGCAAAGGGTAGGAATTCTTTATTCTTTCTTTCTGCTGCATAGTATTCCATTGTGTAAATGTATCACAATTTTTTAATCCATTCATGTACTGATGGGAACTTAGGCTGTTTCTAGCAGTTGGCAATTATAAATAGCACTGCTATAAACATATAGGTGCATAAGTGCTTTTGAGTTGGTATTTCAGGATTCTTAGGTTATATTTCCAGCAATGGTATCACTGGGTCAAAAGACAGTTCCATTTTTAATATTTTGAGGAAATTCCATACTGTTTTCCTCAGTGGCTGCAGCCATCTGCTATGCTAAGTGAAATAAGCCAGTCAGTGAAAGACAGACACCATATGATCTCACTTAAAAGAGGAATCTAATGAATACAACAAACTAATGACCAAAACAGAACAAGAGACATGGAAACAGGTAATAGACTGACAGTTTCCAGAGGAAAAGAGGGGAGAGGGAAATGGTGGAAAGAAGGGGAAACGTTTAGTCAAAGAACATGTATGAATGTCTCATAGACATGGGCAACAGTGTGGGGATTGACTGTGGGTTCTGGGGGTGGGCTGGGTGAAGAAGGGCAAAGGGGCAAAACTTGGGACACTAAAATGGAGCAAACAAGAATTTTAAAAAATAGTAAATAAATTATTCCACCATAAAAAAAGAAAGAAAGACACTTCACAGTATATATTTATAGTTGTAAAGCATGTATACAGTTTCCTCTTTCTTTAAGAGGCCTTAACAATTGTATTTCATTCTAGTAGTCTCCTGGCACATTGTCAGATGTATATGCAGAGCATAACTTTCCATGTACTCTGGTTACCTTTCAATCCACTGTTGTCAATTGGATAATCATGGTGAGTAAACAGGTGCACACAAAAGATCCAACCCAGCATTCTGACAGCCTGTGACAGATATTTTGTTCTTTCAATATCAGTTAGTAAATTGTATCCAGGTTTGCTTTACCTAAACCAGAGGTAGCAACTGGTTTCATAAGGTAGTTCAATAAATATAGAAACTCTGTTGAGAGTAACTATTTTGATAAATCCAGTCTGATCCAAAATGATGTTCCCAACCCCTTCCTTGGCTAAACATTCTCAGACTCCAATCTTACAAACAATATCTAGGCTTTGACTACACAAATTAGCAAACTCCTGCAAATCCTTCTGGGTTTAACTCTTAGCTTCACTGCTCCAGTTCTGCATTTCGATCTCTGTATATCTTTATGATTATGGCCGGGAGTCTCTCAACAATAAGGAGATTGTTTGATTTCTCTTGAATAAGAATCATGGATTCTTTCCATAAAAGAAACAGATACATACATGAGTATTGAGTTTCATCTATAAAGAATAAGCAGAATTTACCTTCTACCCTCCAGCATTTTTTTTATAATGCAGATTAACAGTTGATTTCACTTATTTTTCCCCCAGGTGAAGAACCAGAGGACCAATAAGAGTTGAGAAAATACACTTCGATCTTTAAAAATCAGCAGAATAGAGATGGAGCACACAGAGACAAGGTATTCAGATAATTTTTATCTTTCAATGTACCTGTGATAAGGTGATTAGTTTTGATTTGTATGCTGAATTTCCTGACAAAAGTAAATAATTTTTTTAAAGACTCAAAGACCATCCTCCTGAAAAAAGAACAAAATGGTAAAAATCTATAGTGCAAAAAAATAATCTGAGTGTGAAAATTTTACCAACAGGACTAAGGTGATTAAACTTAGATTCTAATCTCCTAAATTACCAAATACAAGACAAGACTCAACTAGATTATACATGATAAGCCCCTTTAATAATTTATTTATGACTTGAGCCATGTGGAGTGCTTTTAACAGTTCATAATAAAAAACCTGATTACAATTGGCCCAACCATAAGGACTTTAGGAGAATATTAAGAGGTAGGAAGTCAGGAGCAGGTGGCCCAAAGGTCTGTTCAATGGTTTGTGAAGGCCAGCCTGAGCCAAGATTTTCTGATCTTCTTGCTAAATCATATTCGGCTTGATGGTAATGTCCCTTGGAACAGCCCAAGTCCACAGGGAAGTGTAACAAAACATGAAGAAAGATGAAGCCAGGGCCAGCAGGTAAAGGTCTTTCTCTAACAGCTGTAAATGACTTCTCTTTGTATTTCACTGGCCCCGAATTAGGCAGGAAGCTTGCTCTTAGTTGAGAAAGACACTGGGACACAGGCATTTTCCACATCTGCAGTGGTTAAAAATTAGGAGGCATCACTTAGAGTACATGAAATAACTGGAGTAACAGAGGCATGGACTCCTGCAACAAACTGACAGCTGCCAGAGGGAAGAGGGGTTGGAGGGCTGGATGAAAGAAGGTAAGGGGATTAATCAAATGTTTATATATTTGATTATTTATATATAAATATATATTTACAATATATAAATATAATATACAAATGATTATTTATATGTGTATATATATATATAAAACACAGACACAGACAAGAGTGTGGTGTCAGCCAGAGGGAAAGGGATGCAGAGCAAGGTAGTGCCGGGCAATGTGGAAGGTGAGGGAAATGGAGACAGAAAAAGGTTTGGTCTGGGGTGACGGGCAAGCAATTCAGTGTGTGTGCAGATGGTGTTTTGGTGAGTTATGCACTTGAAACCTGCATGGTTTTGTGAAACAATGCCACCCCAATAAACTTAATTTTAAAAAAAGAAAAAGAAATATGTTCTTATAGTACATGCTTCATTGACAAGGAAAACAGACCTTAATTATTTCAAGTTTGCTAATTCTCAGTGCATTGTGACCCTGTAAGCCTATGGTATGTTTAAATATCAAAAATATTTTTATACAGACAGAAATGTAAAAGCATTCCAGTCCCTCTGTTTCCTCCATTCACTGACATGGTATAGCCCCATCATCTGCTTTGTCATCAAAAGTTTTCTTTATAGCATATTTTGTTCACTAAGAGTAATGTTCCAAACAAGCACCTCTTCATGAGAAAGAGATGGGGAAGAAATAAATTATGCTCATGTTTCTGATTCCAAGGCTAAAGTCTGATCAAAAGAACATATTTTCTTCTACTTTACATCTCATTTTTTTCAGTTTTTTACTTGGTAAAGCAAGAAATGCAGGGTCCACCACAAGTAAGGCCTCCTTGAGTGTGATTGTAGGGTAATAATATGGGTATAATAATTTATAGTTTTAATTTGAACATTTCACTTACAATTTCATATGGGGTGTTTGAGTGTGATATTGTTATGTTACAGAATTACAGGCTTATGATTTTCTAATAGAAGATTTTGTAATAAAAAAAGGGGTGTTATTTGTGCCGGACCCTATATAATGGTGCAAATGAAGATATGATGAACCATGGTGAAATGATCATTTCTGCCCCATTTTCCTGTGATCCCAAATCCAGAAGAAAAACCACCCCAGAATTGAATACTTCATCTTATTTCTACACTCCAACACTTCTCTTTCTTTTATTTTCTAATTTCCCCGTAAATTAGGAGGGTAGGTATTACAAACATGAGGTCAAGTTGAAAGGGACATTTCTATGGTGTAAAAGAAAACGTACCCTGATTGGTGTGGCTAACTTGGTTGGTCATCTTCCTGCAAAATGAAAAATCACTGGTTTGATTCCCAGTCTAGACACATGCCTGGGTGGTGGGTTTGGTGCCAGTCGGGGCACATAGAAGAGGCAACTGATAGATGTTTCTCTTTCACATCGATGTTTCTCTTCCTCTCTTTCTCCCTCCCTCTCTCCATCTAAAAATTAACAGATAAAGCCTTTTTTTAAAAAAATTTATTTTTCAGCAGAAACCTTTGTAGCATAACTTTTGAATTAACGCATAGATCCTTTACTTTGCATTTTATTATGATTTTAATGAAAAAATATAATGATATGAGGGAGAGATTTTTTCTATTATACTATTAAAAGTATATTATCTCAATCTGTCATATACTATATATATTGCTACTTTGCAGGTACTGAAGTTTATAACTAGAATGTGTAAAATTATTAATAGAAATTTTAGTTTTCCAGGAATCTTTTAAAGGGTGGATGAATTTAAGAAGAATTTAACTTTGGATGGTTCCCTTATTCATGTAGTTACTTCTTTTCTGACTCAATTTCCTTTTAATAAAAATTTTGGCCATTTGTTAACCTACCAAAATTTATCTTTGGTATACATCTTTGCTTTTGATATTGGGCACATAAAATTCTTCATTGTTAAATTTCCCCTTAGGGGGAAACATTTGAAATTCACCAAAGTCTATTATTAAATTATCTTTCGAAGGGTAGTTGAGAAAAATTTAAAGTACCACATTTTCTTTTTCTTTTTTCTTTTTGTATATTTTATTGATTTACTGCAATTACAGTTGTCTAATTTTTTTCTCCTCTTTATCCCCTCTGCCCTGTACCCCATCCCATCATCCCCATACCTTTTAGTTCATGTTTATGGGTTGTACATATCAGTTCTTTGACTTCTCAATTTCCTATATTATTCTTACCCTCCCCCTGTCTATTTTTTTCGTCAGCATTTTCCTGCCACCACTTTCCCCAGCCCTACCCACGCCCACCTCCCACTCTCAATCTTTCCCCCATTTGGCTTTGTGGATGGGTCCTTTATGCATGTACCTTGATGACCTGTCCCCTCCTTACACATGTTGTCCCCTCTGATTATTGTCAGTTTGTTTTTTATTTCAATGTTGCTGGTTATGTTTTTCTTGCTTGTTTATTTTCTTAAGTTCCACTTATAGGCAAGATCATATGGTATCTGTCTTTCACCTCCTGGCTTATTTCACTTAGCATCATGCTCTCCAGTTCCAGCCATCCTGTTGTGAAGGGTAGTAGCTCTTTCTTTCTGCTGCATAGTATTCCATTATATAAATGCACCATT
The DNA here is from genome assembly GCA_004026545.1 of Mormoops blainvillei. Taxonomy (NCBI): domain Eukaryota; kingdom Metazoa; phylum Chordata; class Mammalia; order Chiroptera; family Mormoopidae; genus Mormoops; species Mormoops blainvillei. The sequence goes on along the minus strand of PVJD01003367.1, from coordinate 78,885 downwards.
GTTTTTTAATCCACTCATTTACTGTTGGGTATGTAGATTGCTTCCAATTCTTGTCTATTGTAAATTGGGCTGCTATGAATATTAGGGTGCATAGGTTCTTTTGAATTGGTGTTTCAGAATTATTAGGGTATAATCCCAGCAGTGGCATTGCTGGGTCAAAAGGCAGTGCCATCTTTAGTTGTTTGAGTAAATTCAAAACTGCTTACCACAGTGGTTGCACCAGTCTGTATTCCCACCTACAGTGCACTAGGGTTCCCTTTTCTCCACAACCTCAGCAGCACTTGCTTGTTGATTTGTTTATGATGGCCATTCTGATTGATGTGACGTGGTATCTCATTGTGGTTTTAAGTTGCATCTATCCGATGGTTAGTGATGCTGAGCATCCTTTCATGTGCCTCTGGGCCCTGTGTATGTCCTCCTTGGAGAGGTGTCTGTTCGGGTCCTTTGCCCATTGCTTAATTGGATTGTTTGTCTTCCTAGAGTGGAGTCGTGTGAGTTCTTTATGTATTTTGGAGATCAAACCCTTGTCTGAGGTATCATTGGCAAATATATTTTCCCATACAGTTGGTTCCCTTTTCATATTGCTGATATTTTCTTTAGCTGTGCAGAAGCTTCTTATTTTGATGAAGTCCCATTTGTTTATTCTTTTCTTTAGGTCCCTTGCTCTAGGGGACATATCAGTGAAAATATTCCTGCATGGAATATCTGAGATTTTCCTGCCTATGTTCTCCTCTAGGACTTTTATGGTGTTGTGATTTAGATTTAAGTTTATTTTTGTGTGTGATATAAGCTGGTGGTCCAACTTCATTTTTTTTTTTGCATGTAGCTGTCCAGATCTCCCAACACTATTTGTTGAAGAGGCTATTTTTACTCCATTTTATGCTTCTACCACCTTTGTCGAATATTAATTGACCATAGAGACATGGGTTTATTTCTGGGCTCTCAATTCTGTTCCATTGATCCATGTGTCTGTTCTTACGCCAGTACCAGACTGTTTTGATTGTGGTGGTCTTATAACATAGTTCTGTCAGATATTGTGACCCCTTCTACCTTTTTCTTCTTTCTCAAAATTGCTGCAGCTATTAGGGTCATTTACGATACCATTTAAATTTTTAAATGTTTGTTCTAATCTGTGAAATATGTCATTGGTATATTAATAATTATTGCATTAAATCTATAAATTGCCTTGGGTAGTATGGATATTTTAATGATGTTAATTCTTCTGATCCATGAACATGTTATATGCTTCCATTTCTTTGTGTCTTCCTTAATTTCTTTCTTCAGGGTTGTGTAGTCTTCTGAGTACAAGTCTTTAACCTCCCTGGTTAAGTTTATTCCTAGGTACTTTATTTTTCTTATTTCTGGAGTAAATGGGATTTTTCCCTGATTTCTTCTTCTGATATTTCATTGTTGGTGTACAAAAATGCCTTCGATTCTGAATATTGACTTTGTACCCTGCTGTTTTGACAAGTTCACTTATTAGATCAAGTAGTTCTTTGGTGGAGTCTATAGGGTTTTCTATGTACACTATCATGTCATTTGCGAACAATGACAGTCTTTCTTCCTCCTTTCCAATTTGAATGCCTTTTATTTCTTTTTCTGGTCTGATGGCTGTGGCTAGGACTTCTAATACTATGTTGAATAGAAGTGGTGAAAGCTGACATCCTTGTTTTGTGCCCGATCTTAGTGAGACAGCTTTTAGTTTTTGCCTGTTCAGTATAATGTTGGATATAGGTTTCCTGTATATAGCCTTTATTATGTTGAGGAATGCTCCCTTTATTCCCACTTTGCTTAGTGTTTTTATCACAAATGGGTGCTGTATCTTATCAAGTGTTTTTTCCATGTCTATTGATATGATTGTGTGCTTTTTGTCTTTTCTTTTGTTTATGTCATGTATTACATTTATGGATTTGCGAATATCGTACCATCCTTGTGTCCCTGGGATGAATCCCACTTGATCATGGTGGATGATCTTTTTAATGTCTTGCTGGATGTAGTTTGCCAATATTTTGTTGAGGATTTTAGTGTCTACATTCATCAGCAACATTAGCCTGTAGTTTTCTTTCTTTGTTGTGTCTTTATCTGGTTTTGGGATTAGGTTGATGCTGGCCTCATAAAAGAGTTTGGGAGTATTCCCTCTTCTTGGATATTTTGGAACAGTCTGAGAAGGACGAGGGTTAGCTGTTCCTTAAATGTTTAGTAAAATTCTCCTGTAAAACCATCTGGTCCAGGGCTTCTGTGTGCCTGGAGTTTTTTTGATTACTGTTTAAATTTCACCAGCTGTTATTGGTCTTTTCAGGCTTTCTGCTTCTTCTTCATTAAGTTTTGGAAGATTATATTTTTCTAGGAATTCATCCATTTCACCCAGGCTTTCAAATGTCTTGGCATACAGTTGTGCGTAGTAATTTCTTACAATCCTTTGTATTTCTGTGGTATCAGATGTAATTTCTCTTCCTTCATTTCTGATTTTATTTAACTGGGTTGTCTCCCTTTCTTTCTTGAGTAGAGTGCTTAAAGGTTTGTCTATTTTGTTAATCTTTTCAGAGAAGGAGCTCCTAGATTAATTGACCCTTGGAATTGTTCTTTTAGTCTCTATGTCACTCAGTTCTGATCTGATCTTGATTATTTCCTTCCTTTTACTTGCTCCGGGCTTTGTTTGTTGTTGTTTCTCCAGTTTTGTAGGTGTAGAGTTAGGTTGTTTATTTGAAATGTTTCTATCTTTTTTAGATCGACCTGTGTTGCTATGAACATTCCTCTCAGGACTGCCTTCACTGTGCCCATAGGTTTTGGACTGTTGTATATTCATTTTCATTTGTTTCCAGAAACTTTTTGATTTCTTCTTCGATCTCATTATAGACCCACTCATTGTTTAATAGCATGCTATTCAGTGTCCATGAGTTTGAATGTTGTTTAGTTTTTTCCTTGAGCTTGGTTTCTAGTTTGAAGCCCTTGTGTTCTTAGAAAATGCTTCATATGATTTCAATTTTCTTAATCTTGTTGGGGCTTATTTTGTGTCCTATCATATGGCCTATCTTTGAAAATGTTCCATGTGCATTTGAAAAGAATGCATAGTTTGCCTCTTTGGGAAGAAAGGTTCTACATCTTTCAGTTAAGTCCTTTTGATCTAATATGTCATTCAGTTCCACAATATTTTTGTTGATATTTTGTTTGGATGATCTATCCATCGTTGACAGTAGGGTATTAAAATCCCCTACTATAAGTGTGTTGCTGTCTATATCTTTCTTGAAGTCCTCCAGGATATTCCTTTTATATATGCATGCTCCTATGTTGGGTACATATAGGTTTACAATGTTTATGTCTCCTTGATGGATTCTTCCTTTGAGTATTATAAAGTGTCCTGCTGTAAAGTACCACATTTTTTTTAGTACCGGAGGGTAATGCAATATTTTCTTTTATTTTTCCCTAAAATCTCTTGTTTTGTAATTACTGAGGTGGGTATGGCAAATACAAGGTGTTAGCATCAAGGTTTACAGTGATCTAAGGTGGCAACTGTCAACATTTAGTGTGAACACTCTAATTTTCTATCCATATCTTCTGTGCTTGTCCCCATTCCTTTGATCCTAGACAAACTCAGCATTGACAGCCATCAGACCTTATGTCTCAGTGAAGATTGTCACAAGATGTGACCATTATCTCCAACTTAAAAAGCAGACTTCAACCTTGCTATGATTTTCAAATCCTCTAGGGATATGTGTAAGAGAGGGAAAAAAATTGCACCTGTAACTGTCCTTGTTAAACTTCTACACTAGAAGCAAACTGAATATGAAGCAAATTCCAGAGTTAAGACCTGGCTGGACTTTGGGGATTTTCTTTCCTGACAGGGAATAGTAAAGGATTTACTACATTTAACAATGTAACCTATATATTTATGCATTTATGTATACATGTGGCCCATATGGGGACTTAAACACTGAAACAGGTTTTATGAATTAATGAGTCAATTAATCAATGAATTGATCAATTAATTAATGAAAACTGAATTACTTTTTCTACCCTATGCTCCATACTGTGACTATAGGAAATTTCCATCTAAATTTTGTGTTTTTATTTGTGTTTGTATTTGTTCAGGTCTTATAGGTATCTCAAAATGAGTTTATCCTAAAGTAATTCTTTTTCTCCCTTTTGAAAATCTGTTTCTCATTCTCTGGTCTGTGTCTTGGTGAATGACAATATCTATGCCATCATTCAAAACAGAAATTTAGGTCACTTTACTTTTTAATTCATTCAGTAACTGAGTCCCTTGATTTCTGTTTTTCAATGTGTTTGGTATTCATACCCTTACTCCATCCTATCTGTTCCTGCTGCAGTGTTAGATGTAACATTACATCTTACTTGGACCAGTGAAGTAGTATGTTTAAAAGCTGGTTGCTCTCAAACCTCAGCTCTCCAACACTCTTTGCAGTGTCTAAAAAGAACAAAATGAAATATGAATTTGATTTCATTTCCTCCCTTGTTTAAATTTCTTGAATTCATCTTCACTGCAAAGGAAATAAAACCTAAACTTGTTGGTATCATGAATATTTACCTATTTTTCAAGAATGTTGTCAAGTTCTAACTTCATTATAAACACATTTCCTATGACCTCTAATTCAAAAGTACTCCGACACTGCTATTCTCATAGTAAAATTCTCCCACTGCATAAAAGTGACTCAATAATTGACTGACACGTAAATGAAAATTAAAGATTATATTGAACTGAAACCTATTTCCTTACAACTTCATTTCAATTATCTTAGCTATTACCTTAGAATGTTAAAACTCTAATTCCAATGTATTCTTTTTTTTTTTTTTTTTAGTCCATGACAACTTTCCAATAATTTAAAGATATTCCTTCACAAGTCTGTCAACCTTAGCTGAGAATTATCTTTTATCTATGCTGATCTTCCTAATTCTTTATTCTTTTCTTGAATTATATCTTTTATTTTGAAATTTTATTAATTACAGAATTATTCAAATATCTTCAAAAGGAAAGAGAATAGCATATTGAGGCCCAAAATAGCTATAGCTCCAGGAACTCACAAATGTGGGCTAAGTTGTTTCATCAGTGTCATTGTCACCAATTCCGAACAACTTTGATTCTTATGAACCAAATTCCAGACATAACACCATTTCATCAGTAAATATTTTGTCATGTATCTCAAAAAGATGAATTTTCCTACATTAACATGGTTTCATGACCCCCTCATCACTCTGGTCTATCTCTTCTGAACAAGTTTCAGTCTTTTTGTTGTATCCCTGCATGTGTGGGATCCAGGGCGACACTTGAATCATCAGCATCAGATAATCAGCAGAGAAGGATTATCTCTACCACCCTGACTCCACATACACACTTCTACATAATTATACTTCTATTTGCAAAACAAGAAATAAACCATTTGTTCTGTTAGTAGCTATTTTTTTCAATGTTGATTCATTTAATTTACCAGGTAAGATACTTCTGACATTTTCTCATATTATACATGTTCTCTGAGCCTGTGCATGCAAACGTTTATACACAGTCCTAGAATACCCCAGGAGCATAGTTCATCTTTTATTACTTTTGTAGAATTTTTAAGAAAATCATTTACATAAAAATGTAAATGGGTGTGACATCTTAAACAGCTTACAAGTTACTCAAATAGGTAGTAAAGTGGGATGAACCTAAGTGGGGAGAGGTAGTTCAAAGGGGAGAATTAGTACTTTTGAAATTCTTAAACAGTCAGAACTACACTGAAACCACTGGTTACAAATCGTTTAACTTTAACAGTAATACCATTTCAGTTATACAGGGTGGAATAGGTGCCCTCCAAAGTCACTCCTGTATACAAAGGGGCAACACGAGTGCTAACAACCTCCTGGGGGTTCTAAGGTAACCACAGAGCAATCAAGGCATCTGGTAGCTCCCCTTCCATCTGGTAGCTCCCCTTCCATCTCTGAGCCACATCAATGGACCCCCTCCTTTAAGCACCTCTCCTTCATGGTGAGCGGATCTGAACTCCTCAGGAGGGCGCACTGCAGGGACCCTTCAGGAGGAAGAGCTGCTGTTGCACAGCAGGCAGTTGGGATGAGGGTGAGGAATCTGGTGGAGCCCTGCCCCTGACCTTGTTCCCAGAAACCCTGCCTGGTCAAGGGAGCGCATTCCCATGGTTCTCCCAACATGGAGACCAGCGTTCTAAAGGCCTCCTGGCTACTCTGTCACACTGACTTCCTCTGAGCCTCCACTCTGCGCTCTCACCCTACTGGTTGCTGACGACCTGCACCTGTGTCCTCCAGTGGGCTGCTTTACGCTTGCCCAGTGAAGGCAAGCCGACCCTATGTGGGCCACATCAGCAAATGCCCCTGCTGTCAAGGGGTTGAGCTATACCTTCTGCAAGGAGGTCTGACCCGCAACCAGGGGAAGGGGTTGAGGGCACTGTTTTGAGTTTGTCTTTCCTTTGTTATTTCCCCTCAGCCCTAAGGGTACAATATAGAAGGTCTTTGTAGCTTATAGTTACTCTTACCAAAAGTTAATTGTTTTTATTTTAATATTCAATTTATTGTCTTTAAAAACAAAGATACTCTGTCAAGAATTAAATTCTGCCCTGGCTGTTATGTTTCAGTGGATTGAATGCTGGCCTGTAAACCAAAAGGTCACCAGTTTGATTCCCAGGCGGGACACATGTCTGGGTTGCAGTCCAGATCCCCAGTAGTGGGCACGTAGGAGGCAACCACACACTGATGTTTCTCTCCCTCTCTTTCTCCTTCCTTGCAACTCTCTAAAAGTTAAATAAAAATCTTAAAAAAAAAAAAAAGAATTAAATTCTATGTATGTGGAGCATCCCAATCCTGGCAACAAGTTTATTATAAAAGAACCTTTATTCCAGCCTAACATACAATTAAATGGAGTCTTATAAAGTTAAATAAGTGTCCAAACTCATTCTTAACTAGTTGATGAAGTTGCTTTTCAATCCAGGTCATCTTTATTCTAAGATCATGCTCTTTTCCTCTATCTACACCATGGATAATTCCTCTGGTAAAGGTGAATATTTGTGATGGACAACAAACATGGAGATATATATATATATATATATATATATATATATATATATTCACTTTTAACTCTCTATTTACTAATCACATGAGCTCTAGAGACGGTACATATATAAATTCTCCCTAGGAAGTCAGTTCAACTCTCCTTAAGTGTTACAGCATTGTAATGTCAAATCTGTAATATGAATTATCTGATGATTTTCTGAAACATAGTAGGTTTTAACATCATTAAAATGAATGATATGCCATATAACATATTATTTGCTACTCAAATTGTCTGTCAGAATGGCCAATATTCATAGCAGCCACTTTTTATGTTTATGCTTACTCTTGCAAAATAAATGAGGCAAATATTTTAATGTTTTTATCATAGGAGTGCTTTAAAAGTCACAAACATTCCTAAATCACCATCTGCTAATATGATTGCTGGGCCTCAAGGTTTCTAATGCAATTACAGACCAGTACCTATACCATGTGGGGAAGGAAAGTAAAAGCTGCAGAGGACAAGGAATAAATTCAAAGGGCTATGAATAATAATTTGAATAAAATGTGTGCAATCTATTGAGTGGGTTAATTTAGCAGCAAAACCAGCAGTAAGAAAGAAAAATTACTGAAAATATATCTAATAGATTTGCTCCAGTTTAGTTCACTTAAGAGGAAATAGATGTTTTACAAAAGGGCATATTAGGCAGTAACATTATAAGAGATGAAATCTAAATGGTACACATAGCTTGCCACAGCTTACCATACACTGAATTATATAATAAAACCCCCTGGAAAACTATGCTTTCATTTTTCAGACTATGTTCTACTGTATTTATATGTATCAATAGAATATCTCAACATTTCTTATTGAGGCCAGGTCTATATGGATCAGCATTCCCAGCTATAGATTGATTATTAAACATGGATTATAATAGTTAGAAAATAAAATTATCTCATGCTAGCAGCTAAAAAATCCAGTATACAATTGGTGACTATAGAAATAAAAAAAGGCTGAAATGTCCTTTAAAGATATTACATAATAGTTAGATATATTTAATTTGAATAATCTGCTTTTTAATTCAAATACACTATAGTGACGAGGCAAGAAGTAAAACCAATTGTCTTTATTTATCCTTCAAACAAATTTAAAGTCATAATATAGTGTTGTTTCAGGTGACTTTCTTAATTTCTCTGGGTCTGAAATTGTCTACCTCTAAAATAATGTGTTTATACAGATTTCATTAAAATTGTTTATATATATAAGAACAAAAAATAATGTCATCCTACAGCAGTCTTAAGGACTTATTATTATGCATTCCAAAAAAGCTCAAATTATATTCATGATAATAAAGAAAATGTATTTGAGACTGCGCATATATTTTGAGAGATGCTATAATGTCTAAATTGTTTTCCTTTTCTAAGATTCAAAAATTGAATAATAATGCCTTGAAAAAAACATTATATAGCATAATCATATAGGTTGAAATTGTTAGAGATATGTAAGGCACTAAATTGAAAAGTTAAAATAGACTTACAGAAAAAAATATCACAGGGTTCAATTTACTTATTTAATATATAATGAAGATTAAAGGCAACTCATCTTCATGGTCCTTGAAATACTTTGGTATTCTAGCTAAACTTGAAAACAATTCCAATTTGTTTCTTAGATTTTCTTCCTTTATGTATGTTTATATGTAAGATAGTTTCTCCTGAATGCGTACACTTAAAATGAGTGCTTTATTGAAAGCTGCAATCTTCTTCATTGAATGATCTAAAACTACATACTAAGTTCTCATAGATCCTCATTTTCCTATTTTAGCAGATGAAATAAGATTGAGCACAATTTACCTACATGAATTCATTGATTTGTTTTATTTTACACTGTAACTCTTGGGGAAAACAAATGAGTAGGGAGACTCACAGTTCCAATAAAACAGAAGGAAAATTTTAACTCAGGATAGATCCCTATATGAAGGAGATGGACCATAGATGCATCCATTCAGCCCTCCTCTTGGGATATCTTAGGTGCCATTAGGATATCTTCATCCACCATCTCAGAGAGTGACCACCTACCTGACTGAACTCTTGTTGCTGGTGCCAAGATGTTGCCTCCAAGTGCCAGAGTTGGTTTTTCCTCCCTGATTTGGAATCCTTTTTTCAAATAATATTCTAAAAGTAATTTGCTACAGATTTTATGAAGAGTAACAAGTTTAAAAGTATTAATTTGACTTTAAATATATTTTTATATAAACTAATATATAATTAACCTAACACAAATATGCTAGAGCTCTATATTTGAATATAGAACTGCACAGTGGTATTAGCATTTAACTTCTTGTTATTAGCACCCAAAGTGTGCAACCACATGAAAACATGGAAACTCTGAGCCATGGTCGATGGCTTGATATCAAAGAGAGGGTAAAAATATAAAAGAGATAATAGAGAAAGTCCATGCAGAACCAGGTTGTATTTACACCACAGCTTGCTAACATCTGACACCTTTGCTACAATTTCTCCCTTCCTGCATCAGTTGTGGATATTGTATTGTAAAGCACTCTCTATCTCTGAGCTGAGAGGACTTTTAGAAGGCTTTTTAAGGCAATAAACCAGGTAATGGCTATGGACCAACTATAACATATGCTATAAAATCTATTTGCCATTCCCCATCTAAAGAAATCACCTAAGTTGAAACATAAGTTAAAAAAATAAGACAAAGTACATTAAAGCACATTAGAAGCTCCTGGGATAAGGTGGTTCGGGCCCATGCTGCTGTGTACTGATTATGTATGTGTATCCTGAGCAGGTAAGGTGGATGCAGAAAATGTTTTCTTGACCCTGATAGATTTACCATCAAAACTTATCTCATCTAAAAGGCAAAGCCAAGTGTATTCCCAAACTTAAATTGCTATTAGAAGGGAGTTTCCTACCACGTTAGAGTCTAACTAATTATGAAATGGATGAATAGGAAAATTTCATGGGACGCTGAGACTAAATTTTGTCAAAAACTGCCCAAAAAGCTAATATTAAAGTGATAGGAAAATGCAACAACCTGGTTGGATAAATCACCCTTGGGAAATATGTGATTTATAATATCAAAGGATCCCTCTCTGATCATGCACCTTTATAGAGGGTGATAATCTATTCCTGAAAAACCATCATTGGTGCTTTGACTAATTCCTATCTAAACAACTCCAGTTCAAGTGTCATCTCTTCTATTAAGCTTTATCTAATCTCTCACTTAATATTAGGTAGGCATACACCCTCTTTCAGTAGGACACATTGCATTGTATTATTTCTCTGTTTGTTTATGTAAACACGCATATTGAATTTTAAATAAAATGAGACAACAGTGTCTCATTTTTCTTTACATTCTCCATGCATGAGAACTGTTAAATACATTAATGTGTGTGTATAAATAAATGAGCAATAAAATGTACTAATTAGGTGATATTTTTATAATGTAACTTCTATAAGATAATTATGAGTTTTATGAGGTGTTTATTTTATGAAACTTTAAGAAAATCTATCTATGTGAACCAAATTTGTCCTGCTGCCGGTTTTGTTATATAAAGTTTTGTTGGAACACAGCCATGCCCATTCACTTACATATTGTTTATTGCTGCTTTCATGCTACAATAGCTGAGTTGAGTAGTTGCAACAAAGACCACATAGCCCACAAAGCTGAACATATTTATTATCTGGCTGCTTATGGGAAAAAAATTGCTGACCCTTCCTCAGTATAAACATGTCACAGATGTGTAATGTATTGGGATATGAGTAGAATAGGACATTCACCGAGAAGATATGTTTGCAGAGCAAACTCGTGCTTTTTTTTTCCCCCGCTTTAGATACTATTTTATTTGGAATGTCTCATGGGATATTTTACCTTTTTTTTTGGCTTTCATTCCAAGCTACCTCTTCGTGAGCCACTGCCTCAAATTACATAACATGCAGTTTTAAAGGCTCCTGTATTTTTAGGTTCTAGGTCTTTCTGTGAGCCTTCTAATCAGCGTGGTCATTAGTAAACCAGTTCTCTTTGGATCTCACTTCCTTCAGCTATAAAGTGAAAGCTTTAGATGGAATACTTCTATGCCCCCTTCCCAGCAAGGCCAACTTCATGGGTATGTGATTTATGGAGTTGCAAAGTTTGATTAAAACTTTTACTAATGTCTCCCCAGGTGGAGACATTATTTATTGTTTATAACTGGACTCCTAGAGGCATTGGGAAGTAGCTGAGGGTAAAGTGTCTCTTGGGGATTGTGTTTCCAACACTTAATTTACTTCCCATTGTCAATCTTTTCTCTCCAGACAACCCCTTCCCTAGATGCCCAATGCTCTTTCTGAGACCTCATCAGCCCTGGACAAGGCATGGCTTAATGATCTTTCCATTCCAGAAATATTTGTATCTTAAACAATCTTGGAAATTAGAAAATATTAAACTAAAGAGATATGCCATTATCTAGAGACCAAGTTCTCTCAGTTTATAAATGAAGGAAAAAAACAAAACAAAACAGCAAATCCTGGCTTACCCAAGATAAAGACAAAGCCCAGGCCAGAGCATGTGATCTGATTCTCTCTCATTTGTTTATTTCAGCACTTCGAGGGTGGGGCAAGGCATTTCCAAGTGTTCCTACAAAATCCTGCAAATAGTAGGGGAGAATCCTTTGGTTACTTTAATAATTCAAGGGAAGTGCAATGTTTTTCAAAGTTTTTAAGCAAAACATTGTCAATTGCAGCTTGAAGTACAGCTAGCGCTTTGCTTGAGGCTTTCAATGTAAATAATAATAATCACAATGATAATTATAATGATAGTTTGTTTTTTACTGTGTGACTACTATGTATCAAGCATTGCTCTAAGTTCTTACCCGCATTCCCCATTTGCTCCTGTGTAGAGGGAATCAAGGCTGATACCAGAGATGAAATGCTAATTGCCCTGACTTATAATGTAAATGATTCTCTCCCACCTCTGTAAGCCCTTTTCACGCCAATTGCCCTGACTTATGATGTAAATGCTTCTCTTTTACCTCTGTAAAAGCCAAATCTATACCACGCCTCCCAAGACTCTTACCCCACTTAGCCCAGCATAAAGGGAATGCGGGGCTATTGTTCTGGGCTCAGAATTTGGAGTTTGTCTCCTCTGGGCCCGTGCACGTAAGTAAAGATCGTACTCCTAACCCCTCAGTGTCTGGTCATTTCATTTTTCCGTAACACCTGTAGCAGCCTAGGGGCAAAACTTTGCGTGAGTAACTTGACCTTTTTGCATCTCAGTTTCCTCATTAGAAAACTGGTAAGTACAGGTGGTACAAAATCGAAGTGGAAACAAATGTTAAACCTAAAACATGGTGCAAATTTCTGGGTAATTGTTGCTGCATGAAAAATTACCCTAAAATGTAGAAATATAAAACAACAAATACGGAGGTCACAATTTTGTGGGTCAGGAATTCAGGAAACACATGGTATCTCTCCTGTGGTTTCATCAGATGTCGGCAGGAGCTCACAGTCATCTAAAGGATCGTCCTGACTGGATGCTTGAGACGATTCCCTCACATGCCTCATTAGTTAAGACTGGCCGTTGTTTGAGACTTCACCTGGTGATGTTGACAAAAAGGCAAGCACAGGGTTATTTCAATGTGCCTGTCTCAGAGCAATCAAACTTCTTAAATAGCAGCTGTGGTCCCCAAGAGCGAGGACCTTAGGAGAACCAGGCAGAAGCTGCCATGGCCTTTTATGTCAGGAATATAATTTCCCATACTCTATTATTCAAAGCATTCATGAGTCCAATCAATGTCAAGGGAATGAGTATAGACCACACTTCACGAAGGGAGAAATGTCAAAGAATTTGGGGCTCATAATTTTAAACACCACAGAATTGTCGATAGGAGAAAACATATCAATCATACAGAGACAAAAATTTGATGACATTTAAATAGCAGACTGTGGCATCCTCTCCAAAGCTAGCTGGTCTTCTCTGAACTTAAAAATCTTAAGAGTATATCACCCAATTCTCATCTTTGGAAGAACTAAAATATTGTTTGAGTTCTGCAATGCTTAGCAAAATCTAATCCAATTTATGACCCACATAGAAATTGCCAAAATGGGCTGCAGTGTAAGAAGTTCCTGTTAATTGCTCTTTGCCAAAGGGGAAGGAAAGGCTATATTAAGAGTTTCACATAATCTCCAGTTTTGTTAATTGTCTTAATGACAAAGTCTATTAGTGGATGAAGGAAAGATCATTTTACAAATTTGCAATGAAAATATGTAATATGTAACCTGGCATATGTTTCAGTAAAAGCATTAACTGTTACCGAGCAGCAATTGGGGTCCTGCTGCCTACCACCATCCTGTAGGCGAAATTCCAGAGGCAATGGTTTAGTGATAAAGGAAATGAGTCTATTCAAAAACTTCACAGTTTTGGAGTAACAGCTTTCTGCCTGCATTAGTCACTTAAGCCCATCAATTAAGGCTAAGCTCTTTAACTCTTTAGTTACAGCTTTAGTCACTTAAGCCTATCAATTAAGGCTAAACTCTAACATCTGAGTTCTCCCACCATTCACTCTGTTTTAATTATCTTATTTCTATAGGGCTCATGTATGAACTAAAACAACATAAGATACAAAAGCTACACAATTTTGGAAGAACAGCAGGCTTCTGCCTCAGAGCTCATCCCCTCTAGAACACCCAAACGAGTATAACCCTGCCACCCTCCGCCAGGCGAGCCGACAGTAGGCTGCACCCGGAGTTTCTTCCCATTCAAAACCCCATCCGTTGGGAAATGCAGGCAGCTGCAGCACCATCAGCCAGGCATCCTTGAGGAAGAAGATGTGAAAGCCCAAGAGCCAGAGCGAGCCAGCGCCCAACCCTCACCCACCCCCCAGAGCCTGATAGTGCTTCTTTTATTTCAAATTTTCTCACCCATAATTCCATGCACTCTGGAGCTGTTCATCTTCTCAGCCAATCTCATCCTACGCTGTTCGCCATTGCCTTGGGCAACTTCCCACTATGGCCCCCTCCCTACTTCTTTCCAGTGATCTGATCACATTTCTTTGTATCATAAACTTCATAATGATAACCTTTATAAAAGTATGGCTTAATTCGCATACACATGTTCAGGTTGCCATTTGTTAGTTTGAAAGATTTTTATGTAAATGTATGCTTAGTATGCATATATGTCTCTTGGTATGTTTTTCCTGAATGTGAATAGACCCCTTGATTCATACTAAGGTAGGTCCATGAAATAAAAAAAAAAAAAAAAAAGGAAGTCCATATCAATCAATCAGTTAATCAATAAATATGCATTAACCCCCTATCAACAAAATACTGTTGTTTAAAGCTAACAGGGCAATGAAAAGCACCGAAGAGCCTCTTTTCTTAAGTAGTGTCTATACTAGCTTTGTGGAAGTAACTGTAAAAATAAAGAAATATACAGGAGGGATAAAGCAAGTGATATAAGCAATAGATTCTCCAGTTAATCAGTGGAGAGAAAAGATCTTGTTTGTTTCCTCTGTGAGAAAGGCCTATTTAAGCCCCTGGCATCACATCTGGCACATGTACAGAAACGTTTTCGTAGAATTACATAGACTATGCTTCTTTACTTTCATGTAGAGAACCCCTCTACATTAACTGGTGATCCAGGGCAGGTATTAAATAGAGGCACCTCTTCTATGATGTAGTCAGAGCTTATAAACTTCTGGTCAGGGAGGTTTATGTGACCTTTGCAAGAGCATATTATTCATGACAGCCCTAGCTTTTCCTTCGTGGGTGTTGGAGTATATGGAAGTCAAAGGCCAGTTACCCAGCTGAATTTTCTAATGTTCCACTTGCCTTATGACATAAGGTCGCATCAGGTCCAGCACAAAGAAATAACAAAATTGCAATGCCTTCAGTTTTACAAAATTTTAATCTTATCACGATAATTAACTTGAAGCTCATACTAGACAGTAATAACAACCAGTAACCCACTTCAATGTATTATCAATTATATTCAATTATACATGCTATTCCGATCTAGAGAATCACTATGGATTTTGTATTTACCTAAGTGTGAAATATTTATATTGACACTGGTACCATGATTTTTTGGATGTATATGAGGTGGTATGCTTTTCTCTGAGTCCTAGGATTTCTCTGACACAAGCTGTTATCATTAGTTTTGACCTTCTTTTTCTCCTTCAGTCCAAATATCTGCTATAACCTCCCTTGGACATGCAGTCCTCCTTTTTATTTCATTTTAAATTTTATTTTATGTTTATTTAGGCTGGGTCCTAAAATAAGAGGACATGAGGAGCAGAACCATGGCATGGAGCAGAAGCACAGCTATTTAGCTGCATGAAAGAAATATTTTGTGGGAAATCTACTCAGACTTCTTCTTCTTTTTTTTTTCCTGAAGCAAATGTGATTTAATAAACTGAAGTGTTGGGCACATGAACTTAACTTAAACAGAGAATAGGTAAGCAGAAACATGAAAGTTTGTTCTTCATCATCATCCTAAATCATTAAAGAAACTGAGTAAATATTTATTTCATCTTTTGATGCCAGGTGTATTATTTTTTCCATTATGCAGTTTTAGAACAAGCTTATCAAGTTCATAAACTTTGACGGGGACCACATGAACTATCCTTACAGTTATTAGAAAAAACAATATGCTCTGTGTGCTTTGATGGGTTTGAGATTACGTGTTTTGTGACTTAGCTAATATTTCAAGTATTATATTTTTCAGTTCTAGAATTTCCATTTTAGTAAGTTTTTTTTTTTTTTTACTGTGCTGAGATATTGTATATTTTCATTTATTATAAGCATATTTCCCTTTATGATATTGAGGACAGCTATAGCAGCTGCTTTAAAATCCTTATCAGCTTATTCTAACATTTAGGTTATTGAACAGTTGGTCTCCGCTGATTGTTTTTGTCTCTTGAGAATGATCCATGCTTTCCAGATCTTTTTCCTCCTGGCTGTTCAGTAACTCTGTGTGGTACCTTGGACACTGGAAATGATACACCATAGAAAATCTGTATTCTGTTTATCTTCCCAAGAATATTCATTTTTCTAGCAGGCTGAAGTCAGACTACAAAATTCCTCTCCTCTGTGATGGATGAAGCTCAAAATTAAAAAAAAAAATTTCTATTTTTTAAAACTTATTTTTTAGTTAGAGTTGACAGACAATATTATATTAGTTTCAAATGTACAACATAGTGATTAGACATTAATATACCTTAAGAAGAGACCAACCCAATACGTCTAGCACCAGCCCATCTGGCACCATGCATGGTTAGTACACAATTATTAACCACATTCCCTGTGCTGTGCTTTACATCCTCATGACTGTCTTCTGGTCGATCATCAGAGTCACTCATGCATGACCCAGGGCTATGTACTGATTACAGGCAGGACTTGCTCTCACCCTCTGGCTTTCACACTTCTGGGATTTCCTCTCCCTGAGATTTCCGTCTCTGAGATTTCCCCTTGATGTTCCTATAGCTGTGCTTGCTTTAAACTCTGTTGCCCAGTTCCTCGAACCCATGTGACTGTGGGCTGCTCATTAGAGTTTTAAATGTCTCAAATTGTGCAGACTCAGGCCTGCTTTCGGGCTAAATGCTATAAAATGAAAAACTCAACCAGTGTTATTCTCGTCTTTCAATTCCAAGGGTTAGCTCTCTTCTAGTTTCTTCTAGTTTCTTTCTTTTTCTTTTTTGTATCTCTTTTATTTTTTTAACTCTCTGGTGCCTTCATGTAAGTCCCCTGTCCCCACACTTTTAGCTGTTATTTTCTGAAAAGTTATTTTAATAGGCACTACTCAGCCAAACCAGAAGCAAATTTTAAGATAATATTTGAAATGCAGATGGGTTTGTTATCTACAATTAATATCCATTATTGAATTAAAAGCTTATTTTTAATTATATTGAATATATTATTCCTCATATTGCAATCCTCTCACACTCTTTTGATAGACTTTAAGAGATTAGTTTTGAACAAAATACTCTTTATAAACTAATTTCTAGAACATTAATTAAAAGATAATGCTCATAGTTGTAATTGAAATGATTTAAGATCTGCTTCATTTGTAATTTACTCAGTATAAAAGATTTAAAACCCTTTAAAGTATTCTTTTACTTTAATAGAAATGGGCTTTGGATTGCGGCACCTCTTGATGTGACCTATCCTTAAGAGGAATTACATTTTAAAATGACTTAAAAATTAGTGAATAATGCCACATATACTAGAAGAAAACAAAGATGAAAAAGTACATTTTAAAAGTAATTTTTATCAATTATCATATATTGTTATACATATAAGTCTATTACCATCCTTCATGAAATAAATTCTGATTATTTTATATTAGTTTATTTCTATGTTTTCCATGGTGAATGAAACTTGATGTAAGAAAGATTTATATTTCAGCATTGCTCACACATGATCAGAATACTAAAAGGTTTTAATTCTAGACTTAAATTCTAAAGAACATAGCTACTCTGCTTGACTTAAAGACTAATAAAGTCTTTGCATAAACCAAGCATACTCTGGTGAGTCAATATGACTAACAAATTGAATTCATGCCCAAGCTAATAAATTGTATACATTTACCAACAGTACATTCACTGTTTCATTTCTCTTGATACATAATCCCTACAAATAGAGGCTATTTGGATTACAAAGCATAAGTTATCTAGAAAACCATTACTTATTCTGACATCATTTATATAAAAAATAGTCTGTATACTTTGAACAGACCAATTTATTCTTATATATAGAAAAGCTACTCATAAATCCTGTTTTTGCTTTCATATTAAATCTTATGTTCCTTGTACTCCCTTATATTAATCAAGTTTCATTCAAAAATTATTTTGTGGCAGATATCATTATCTTATTTACTATAATGGTGATACAAAATAAAACATTATTGTGTCCTCGAGTCAGCAAACATCACATAAAATCAATGTAAGTCTTAACTAAAAGATTAAACATATATATGAAACAATGCTTTTTAGGTATTACAAAAGGGAAATCAACAGGACTGTGATCCAGATATTTAATAACAATCACAATAAAACAAAAATACAACTGGGGAGGGGTAAATCGACAATAACCAGAGCTTCCTGGTTGAAGACAGCTTTTAGACCATATCAGGAAGAAGAGAAACATAAAGATAAGCTAGGCATCACCTAGCTGAAAACCAGGAGTCAGAAATTGTGAAGGCCAAGAATGCTAGAATCTGTGGGGTAGAAATATCAAAATATTTACGAGGGGGCCTTATTCATATAAGCTGCTTCCTAGTCTCCCAGTAATTTTTGTTCACTGGGGAATGACACTGAACAGCATTATTGGGGAGTTCAAGGACCTTGTGGGTTAACTTCAGAAGATATCAGAAGATATCAAGGGGAGACTATTGAATGTTTTATTTCCATTTTTTGGAGACAATAGAGACATCACTTTTGTGAGACACTACAGAGAGTGAACTTCACTGTACCCCCTACCACCTCTATGAGGACTAAAACTGAATTTCCAGCAACCCTATGATGATGATGACAATGGAAGCTAAAAGCAATGTTTAATTCAAAAACAATAATATAAAGAAATGTAAATTTCTTGTGTTCTTTTTTTCTTTCCAATAACAACATTACTGCTCTTAATTTGAACAATTATGAATTGCATACAATAAAAGTTCATGGGACAGTAGTGAATAGGGAAATTAGAGAAGTTTGGCAGCATGGTAGAGAGAAAGAAATGAATTGAGGTGTGGAGGAAATAGCCAACAAAGAATAATTAAGAAATGGAAGGTAGATAAATTTAAATAACTGGACTAGGAGGTTAAGACTGCAGACAAGCAGAACATAATTTCAAAAATTAGGTTCCTAGGTTGTAAAGATTAAGGAATGTTCTTTGAATGGGTAGTGGCAGGCCATTGAACCTTTTATATATAGAGTAAGTAACATCATGAAAAAAATTTTAGAAAAATTTGCCTTCTGTGGGAATACAGTGAAAATTATTATGAGGAAAAATTAGAAATGAGGAGCTTAGACATATCCTCTATCTGCGATTACTAGAGCCCAAGTTAGCATGAATATATAAAATGTAGAATGGAGAAATATTAGCAGATATTTTGACAGCATAATTGACAAACTAGTGCATCAATTGACTTAAGAGATGAGAAGGTGTAGATAACATGGTCAGATGTTCTGAACCCAGGACATTAAGAAATTGCCATGTCACTAACAAAATGAAGGCTGCCAGAAATTGGATCAATATGGAAGCCATGGCTATAAAATAGTCTTTAATCACATCAATATTTCTTTAAAAAAATAGGCAAATAGTACTTAGGGGAATGTATAATTGATTCTATCATAAAGTAATATTTTATAAAATTGGAAGTGTGAATACTTAAACATCACATAGAATATATATATATAAATAAATTTTGTTACATCAGTGCTAGAAGGAGATTGGGTATGTAATGTATATTTTGATAGAAGGAAAAACTCTTAGATAATTCTAATGAAAAGTAACAGTTCAAACACTATTTCCTGAGTTTTCTTAACTATTCTAAAAAGCTAAATCAGAGGCAAAATATAAATTATATATATATATATACACACACACACATACACATATATATATATACATATATACCCACTTGCCTAGAATTTTCTTTAAATATATATTCTTTGATAATAAAAATGATTATTCACTTCTATGTAAAATCATTAGCAGATCAAAATGATCCCTACATTGAACAAACGTGAAACAGTCTTATTATTTTATGAGTCAGTTCAAAAATACATGTAACATGTTTTATTGTGACTTCATCTATTGATTTTATTTTTGAAACAGTGAACCCCTGAAGGTAGATTTCATTTGAGACTTGAAAAGAGATATTGGAGGCAGTTTGTAATAATTAATAGTATCCTGTTATTTCTAATAATTAAGAGTATCCTAATCCCATACTACATAATAAAATATTCAATCACATTCAGCTCTCGAAAATTGCTGATATACAATTAGCTGTGAAAAATAAAATTGGGGATGTTACAAATTAGTGTTAAGAATTTCACTTTTCTAGAATCAAAGAAGTTGTTTTTAAATGAACTATGACAGATGGTGGGAAAAATGGAAGGAGATAATTTACAAGTACTAAAGAGGAATTGGGGCAAAAGGGGGCCAGGGAAAGGGAAGGACGCAACTCACTGGGTAAAAGACAAAAAAAAGTTTGACTTTATCAAAAGTAATTGGAAAAAGGAATAGAAAAACAAGAATTCCTAATGTTTTCATTTAAATGCCAATTGCATATCCTTATATTACTTAAAATAGGATAAACAATAATAAACTCTGTTACAAAAGTATTTCCAAAGAGATAAATTGATATTCCTTTGTCTCATGACTTAGTGGTTTTATTTATTTACAACTTTTGTGATTGCTTACTTTTTAAAAATTCATTTTTTATTCAGAAAATATTTTACAGAAGTTACCATATGAAAGCATGGGTGATGCTCACAGATACATGAAATATATGCTGAATGATTCACACACTTTTGGGAAGAAACATACAAGAAAGCAGGGAATAAAGTATAACCTGGTAATTCCTATGCATATGGTTTACCGTGGACAAATATTCAGTGAGCAAAGAGGTGCTTTTTTCATTGTCATATTGAAAATACTCAAGGTCTTATGAACAATCAGTGAATATTATGTGAAATAATGAATGAGGGAAAATAGAGAGGTGGGAATGATAGGCAAGTATTATTGTTTAAATCAATAGTTTCAAAAAAGTGTTAGAAATAATGGATTAACAAAAACATATATACAGAGAAAAGGCTATTTTCTCTCACCGTTTCTCACAGTAGACTTGCATTGTATATTCAAGTCTAGCCTGAGCAATAAGGCAAGATAAAAAAGTAAATAAGTATTATAAGGAGAAAGCAAAAGCCTGGATTGAAGATGAAATGGTAATTATGTAGAAAATGATAAGTAATCTATATAAAAACCCAACAAGATCTATTGAGTTTTTTAAATTGTTAGAATATAATTTCATTACACTGAAATCAACTATAAATTGGAAAATGGCATTTAAAGACTACCTTTTATAATAGCTTTGTGAAATATTTAATAAATTCAAAGAAAATGTGCAAGGCTTCTAAAATCTTCAAAAATTTATAAAGATAATTTTTAAATGGCAAAATATGTATAGATATATACCACTATCATTGATTTGAGGTCTCAAAATTAAGATGTTAATTGTCCCCTTTATTGATGTATATATTGAGGCAAAGCCATTTAAAATCCCGGAAAAGAAGATGACTTTAAAAATGTATATACAAAAGCAAGTGACTTAGAATAGCCAACGGGTTATTTTTTAAAAGAATATATAGGAGAACTCGCATGATTTCAAGACTAAAAAGCAACTAAAATTGGGACAGCATGGTATTGGTATAAAGACAGACATGTAGATCAGTGGAAAAGAATAGAAAGTTTAGAAGTAGATCAAAGGGTATACGGTCAATAAATTTTCAACAAGGCAAATGGAGGGAACAGTTGGATATTTGAGTGAAAAACAATGAATCTCAGTCTCTGCCTCACACCATACAATTGCTGGTGGGAAAGAAAAAAAGCAAAATTACTGTGAGAAACAGTTTGGTAATTTCTTATAACGTTAAATGGAAACCTCCCGTAAATTACAGTAATTTCCCTCTTAAATATTTATCCAAGAAATGCAAACTTATGCCTACAAAAAAAATATTTTAACTTTGCATGTGAATATTTATATCAGCTTTCCTCTTAATATCCTCCAAAGAGGAATCAAGCCAAATGTTTATCACTGCATCATTGTTAAACCAATTGATTTATTTATACAATGAAATACTGCTAAGAATTAAGAAGAAATAAACTATTGACACACAGAGAGCACATACTATAAATGAATCCCAAAACTAATATTTTAAGTAAAATTATGCTTGCACAAAAGGGAACATATTTTAAAATTTCATGAAGATGAAGTTCAACATGGAAAACTATATTATAGTGATAGAAATCTAATCAGTGATTACCTTAAGGTGTGTGTGTTTGAATTTCCTGGAAAGTGATGCAAGAGAACTCTCTCGGATACCAAACATATTCCATATTGTGTCTGGCATTGCAATTACATGGGAAAATATCAAAGTAGCCAGATCTACTTCCATACTAATGGATGCTTGAATAGTCTTAGCTTCTCTACTTAACATAAAAATTGCTGATGTTTAGGGCTTGGAAGCTACTAACAGCTATTGCCTGTAAATATTTAGCTGCTTATATCCCTAGAAAGTGACAAAGTAGCAACTAAGTTGATTTTCTCACTATAACTTATCAAAACCTGGTAGTCATATCTGAACTGGATATAGCTACAACAGGGAGTCACTTTGCTGCTTTTCTTTTTGTGGTATGGGAGAACAGGGTAAGGGTAGCTCTTAAAGCTGCAGATTCAGAATAAAATAATACATATACCATGCAAACATGAAGTAAAAGTATTTAAAAATGACCTGGCAGAGTGCACGACTAAGTCAGGAATAACTGCAGTGGGTCCGAGAGTTAAACAGAGATCTGAGAAGTCAAGACATGCCCACACGCTTGAAGTTCATCTAGCGTAGAGAATCCTCATTCACGCGCCAGCAGAATCTATTTGAAACCTAAACCACAAAGTGGCAACGTCTCAGGAATAACAAGTGTATCCTGGTATTCCTGAGAAAAAATGGCCTCAACATTTTATAACTTGATGAAAAAGTTTGATATGTATATCCAAGAAACTTAATGTACCCTACACAAAATAAATACAAAAATACTTATACCTAGCCCATCATAGTAATGAAATCAAGTTCTTATGATCTTGATTAAATTTAGTGTTGAATCCTAGCTCTAGAAATCACACCACTCTCTCCCTATGCCCCTCTGACACCTAGCCTTTCGCCTAGAAATTCAGCAACCCCCGAGGCGGTAGGAAACAGCAGCCAGGGCCTGACTCATGGTCATTAAGTCTACAGGCCGAAGGTAACAACCTGACCTAAGTTATGTTTCACCTTCTGAGCTATAACGTAGAAAAATTCCCTGGATAC
This sequence comes from Mormoops blainvillei, assembly GCA_004026545.1. NCBI lineage: Eukaryota > Metazoa > Chordata > Mammalia > Chiroptera > Mormoopidae > Mormoops > Mormoops blainvillei. The sequence continues at coordinate 55,801 of PVJD01003367.1, read as the reverse complement.
TTTTCCATGAGACCAGAAAGAGGGACACCTTAATCTTAAGACCTGAGTGATTTATGAATGTTACCTCACTTCTGGCCAATCAGCTCCCAGCAAGACCCAGATCCCCCTAAACCACAGTGTCTTGTAATTTTGCTCTGTATTATCTGTGACTTAGTTCCATCCCTGCTGTTGCAAAAGGTAAGGAGTCTTTCTTTCTTAATGATGCATAGTATTCCATCATGTAAATGTACACCAGTTTTTTATCCATTCACCTACTGATGGGCCCTGAGACTGTTTCCAAATCTTGGCTATATTGTAAATAGCACTGCTATGAACATAAGGATGCATGTATTATTTTGAATTGGTGTTTTAGGGTCCTTAGGATATATTCCCAGAAATGGAAACACTGGATCAAAAGGCAGTTCCATGTCTAATTTTTTTTAGGAAATTCCATACTGTTTTCCCACACTGGCTGCACCAGACTGCATTCCCACCAACAGAAACCATCAGCAAAATGAAAAGGGAACTCACTGTGTGGGAGAACATATTTGCCAACAACACATCAGACAAGGGTTTGATCTCCAAAATATACAAAGAACTCATATGACTCAACACAAGGAAGACAAACAATCCAATTCAAAAATGGGCAATGGACTTGAATAGACATTTTTCCAAGGAGGACATACACAGGGCCCAGAGACACATGAAAGGATGCTCAGCATCACTAGCCATCAGAGAGACAAAAAATTAAAAATTCGAGTTATCACTTCATACCTGCCAAAATGGCAATCATTAATAAATCAAAAACCAACAAGTGCTGGTAAGGATTTGGTGAAAAGGGAGCCCTGATACCCATTTGTGGTCAGAGTATGATACAGGTGGTCTGAAATTTGAAAATATTTTTTCAACCACTCACATCAGTCCTCTGATCTTACATAAACATGGTAACGCAGAAGTGTTTAAAGAAAATAAAATTAAAAAACAGGTGAATTTTCATTGAATGAGTATGTGTAGACCTGCTTTTGTTGCATTGAGTATGAAGCATAAAGTGCTTTGTTAGTTAAGTCATTTAGTAATGTTTCATCTGTCTTTCATGAGATTATATATATTCAAGGATTGTCCTGAATTTTATCTGTATGCTTGTGCACCAAATTGTACAAAATTCAGCAATAATACTTTTTCTAAGACACATATACATATATATGTTTTTAGAAAAAGACATTTATCATATAAATGATATATTTGTATGATAAATAAATATATCACTTATTTATAAATATATAAATATATTGTTTATATATTTTCTTCACTGAAATAAGAAAAGTCCAAAGCATTTTTTAAAATGCTTTCCAAATTAAAACAAGATAGTGAACATGAATTTCACATTCTGTTATGAGTAGTAAGTTTGAGGGGAATAAATGTTAAGGCCTGGTCTTCGCTTTATCAAACATTGTAAACTGACCTTAATCATCAATGTGCTTTGAGTATAATTAATATCTTCTGATTGTCATCAGAAATATAGGAAGCAGAGGACTTGACAAGATAAGTCATAGACTGATAGTGGATTATGTCCACTGAAGTTATATTTTTCAGGGTTACTTTTCAAAAAGAAACCCTTGTTTTGTTTTGTTTTGTTTTGTTTTGTTTTGTTTTGTTTTGTTTTGTTTTGTTTTTCTGGACTTACCTCTAGGTTTACTGCTGGGTGAAGAAACAGCCTATGTAGTGCAATCATTAACATTTCATCTCTAATTTCAGATGTCTGTAACACAGACATACGTGCAAGGTTGGGGAATGTTATGACAAAAGCTAGCCCAAAATAGATTTTGGTCAGAAATTTTGTCACCAATTTTGAATGACATCTCTAACCAGAACACAGAGAGCTCACATCGATTCACTTGCGAGGCTTCTTTGGACTCATTCTCTAGCAGGAAGATCTGGCATATAGTGGGACATGTTTGAAAGCTCCTTCATCTCTTCTGCGATATATTATTTAAAAATGTCAAACCTCTTTTGCTGTTCTTGGACTCCAAATGTTTCAGAGCAAACTGCTTTTATATATACACAATCACTTATTTTTTTTAAATTATGCATTGTGACCCTGCCAGTAAGAAAAATGATACCATTTATGCAGAACAGTGTTCTTCTCTTTCTACCTCTTCTTGATCATATTAAAGTTATATTGCTGCATTTTTACATTTCCATTTTAAATTTGAAAGAAAAATAAATGCCTTAATAAATAATAATAAAATAATATTAACTAACATTTTTATGACAAAAAAGATTAGTTTTTCTTTTTTTTTCAGTCATTATAAGAGTCCAAACACATGATAGGTTGTGGGTTATAAAGAGGAACAGGAACCTGCACTTGCTGCATATGTTTGACCTCAGAGTCCCCTTCAGTGACCCTGCTCACTTCCTGTAAGACATTGGACTTTTGTCATATATAGAGTTCATTTATTTGTTCTAAAGCTACATCAGAAGTATCCCAGAAGCCCCAACATATTCATCAAAAGGGTGGCAACTAAATTCATAACTACTCTTTCCATTGTTTAATTATCATAATTATTTTATAAATGCTGAATTTCTCAACTCAGATATTTAACGATACTCCTGTAATAAATAGGAGTCTAAGAATATTTTAAAGTGAACAAAATGAAGATTATCACCAGATATTTCTGTCAGAAAAAACAGTATCGCACTTAGTCCTAAGGAATAAAGACCCCCGCTATGGTTCTCCACTTCAAATGGCCCTCAGATATTACGTACAAAATCACACAGATGCAAACCTCCTATGTTAAGGTACAGCTTATGTGCCCTCATCACTTGGAATATGACACTTAATAATTACACTGTAGCCCTAGACATCTGTTCTTAGCAGCACACAGTTCAGGCATTAGGGAACCACTTCTCCATGTCGCTGACCTTGTAGACTCGAAGGTAAAGGTGTCTGCATTTTAATGGCCTTTAGTTTTGTACATTCTTCCACTGCCACAGAGACAGGCACTGTTTCAGATCATGAAAAGTGTCTCAGCAATACATCCACTAAGGTCAGAGAATAAAACAATTACAAATATTAAAATAGAACCCAGGAAAAAAAAATTACCAAAATTTTAAAATAAATAGAAACCATACAAGAATTCATACACTCATATTTTTTAACACAGTTTGTTCAAAACATGACACATGTTTATAAATTCATAACATATATTTTGGTAACATATTTTGACATATGTTCAAAAATATAATGAAGAATAAAGGAAGTGACCAAATTCATCAAACACATACACAATCACTAAAACTGAAGAATAAAATACTGAAGAGGTAACATGCAATGAATAATTAAAGAGCCAAGGTAATTCATATATAAGATAAGAGTTTAATTTTAAAAAATATATAAAGAACTTATATGACTCAACACCAGGAAGACAAACAACTCCATTAAAAATGGGCAGAGGACCAGAATAAACACTTCTCCAAGGAGGACATACAAATGGCCATAGGCATATGAAAAAATGCCCTAAGTCACTAATCACCAGGGAGATGCAAATTAAATCCACCATGAGACATCACCTCACACCTGCCAGGAGGATCACCATCAATAAATCAACAAACAACAAGTGCTGGTGAGGTTGTGGAGAAAAGGAAATCCTAGTGCCTTGGTGGGAATGCAGACAGGGGCAGCTGCTGTGGAAAAAAGTATGAAGTTTCCTCAAAAAACTAAAAATAGAACTGCCTTTTGATGTAGCAATGGCACTTCTGGGAATGTATGCTAAGAATCCCAAAACAACAATTCAAAAGAATATATGCACCCTTATGTTCATAGCAGTGTATTTACAACAGCCAAGATTTGGAAACAGCCTAAGTGCCCATCAACAGATGAGTGTATTAAAACACACACACACACACACACTTTGGTGCATTTACACAATGGAATGCTATGCTATGTAGCATTAAAAAAAGAAGAAATTCTTACCTTTTGCAATACTATGGATAGACATAGAGACTATTATGCTAAGTGAAATAAGTCAGTCAATGAAAGACAAATAACATACGATCTCATTTATAAGTGGAATCTAATGAACAAAATAAACTAACAAGCCAAACAGAACCAGAGGCATAGCAACATGGAACAGATGGACAGTTCTAAGAGGAGAGCAGGGAGGCTGGGACTGGTTGAAAGAGGGCGAAGGGATTAGTCAAAGAACATATATGAATGACCCATGAACATGGACGATTGACTGTGGGAGTAGGGTGTGGCCTGGGTGGAGGGGGTCAAAGGAGAAAAATTGGGACAACTGCAATAGCATAAACAACAAAATATTTAAATTAAAAAATACAAAGTATCAGGATCCTTATGTTTATAATCTCATCAGTATAGAGCTTTACCATCAGGACACTTATTTTACTTGTTTTTGTTGTGTCTCCTGACTCTTATTTCTATCAGATATTGTCATATTCTTTGGGGTATTATACCAAAAAAAAAAATTCTTGGTTTTCCTCTTGACTTAGATTTCAGCCCATTTTTTTTTTCCTGAGATCTTGACTGTCTTGATATTTGAGTGTTTCCTGAAGCTATAGTCTCATCCTGTTCTTATACATATCATTACTCAGGCTCTTTTGAATCCTAAATGTATAATTGCAACATCCTGTTAAGCTTTTCACAACAATGTTTCTCCAATATTTTCTCTTATAGGTTAATACGACCAACTAGTTTCTCAATTCATAAACAGTTACCTATTTGTTATTTCCTTTCACTGAATTTCAATATCTAGCAAATTGATAATTAATTAAGAAAAAAATATTCACTTAGTGTTGCCAGAGAATTATTTTCTAATATTGAAATTCATTAGAATTCTAATTCATAAGAAAATACTAAAACCTATATCACAGTTGTTATTTTAAATGTTGTTTGTTTGAAGACTAATTCACTATTTTGTTAAAGAAAAATTAATGGCCCTAGTTGGTGTGACACAATTTGTTGGAGTGCTGTTGCATAGACAGAATGGTTGTGACTTCAATTCCTGGTCAGGGCATATGCCTAGGTTTCAGTTTGATCCATGGTTGGGGCCGTAGGGGAGGCTCCTGGTCTGGGCACTTATGAAAGGCAACAGATTGATGTTTCTGTCAGATTAAAAGATACCTGAGGATAAGACATTATATATGGGAATATGGTAATTCACCACATATACATTGAATTAAACCTAAGAAAGTACTTGGAAATAGCAATAGGAAGGAATCTTCTCTGAATTAACTGCATCACACTTGTAAAACCCACTTAAGTTGCTACTGTACTTGTTAGGAATTCTTTGTTACCAAAGAGCACTGGACTCACTGATGTGCCTGCTTGGTGACTCTCTAGCTAGCATGTCTACTGATTGAACAATGTTTTTGAATGGGTAAAGCAGTTTGGACATACTTATGTCTAAATGGTAAAGGACATGACTTACTCAGTCCCTTTGTTCTCAGGCTGTTCTCTGGAGCCACTGATGCAACTTCTTGTCATACCTCCTTCCTCATTTTCTACTGGGGATATATTCAAATATATTATCCCCTTTCCAATTGACAAGAGCTTGACTACGTCTGCCTTGAACTGTACTTTGGATACCTCTTTAACTGTCTTAGAACCTTTTTGTGATTGATTAACAGTAAGTTAGTATGCATAAGAGAGGAATGCTTATTAAAAAGTTTTGAGAAAAATTAGAAAGGTAGATATTGATCAAGTATCCACAAATGTCCACTTTTTTTTTTTACCTACTGCTTTGTCTCAGCCAAACATTAGTCAGGCTTTTCTTCCCACTGCAAGTCAATAAACTCTGCTTTTCCCCAATTTCTGAGCAAGCACTAAGAAGCAGAAAGCATCCCCCGATAAGCTTATCTTGAGAATCGATTAACCACAGCCAAACACTTTTCCTCTCTTGTCTTGCTGGCCATTTTACCTTACTCGTTCACTTCCCCATAGAAGTTTCTGTTAAAGCATCGCCCACCCCTCCCTACCTTTGCAAGAAAAGACTTTTCTGCCTGATTTTGAGACACTTTCATATATATATTTTGTCCTTATTAGAGGACTTTTTTTTCATTGCTTTTAGAGAGAGAGGAAGGGAGAGAGGAGGGACAGAAGGAAATACCTATGTGAGAGAGAAGAATCTATTGGTTACCTCCCATACATGCCCAAACTGGGGAATGAACCCACAGCCTTTGGTTCCAGTAGAATGCTCCAACCACATGAGCCACACAGGCCAGGGCGAGACACTTCCACATTTCTGACAGGGCATGTTCCCTATTGCAAGTCTTACTTTTAGCCCAAATTTCTCCTTACCTAAGTTCAGATTTGTTTTTATTAAAAAACATGAAATTTTTCAAAATGTAGTAGAAAAAAAGTATAAATTACATTTAAAAGCTAAACAAGTTTATAAAAACAGATTTGGGACTTCAGCTACCAGTAGTGGGAGGTTAGATAATTCATGCTGCTCCTCCTGATTCTACCAATCAATAAACAAACAAACAAGCAGAACATAAACAGAATCATAGATACAAAAAAACATTTTTTAAAAATTTTAATTGTATTTTTCCATTATCACTTAACCCCCTTATTTAAAAAGTCATTACCATATCTTTAACCATGTGAAATTATTTCCATATGAGTTATAGTCTTAATGTGAAAAGTAAAACAAAAAAGTTTCTAGATAAAAATATAAGGGAATATCTTCATGAGTGAAGAAAAATATTTATATATTTATATATAAAATGTATACATTTTATATCTTTATACCTTTATATATAAATATAACTTTCATAAATATCTTTAAACAGATTATGAAATATACAAAAGAAAAAAATAATAAATATGACTGTATTGATATCAGAATTTTAACTAAAGATAGTAGTAAATTCAGCCTTCTAAATTTGCAAAAATATTTGTAATACCTAACACTTACAGAGAGTTTACATCCAGAATATATCATCATAAAACATATCATCAATATATGCAGCCTACAAATCAATTAAAACAGGATAGAAATCCTAGACAAAATACGTGTGAAACTTGAGCAGTTTTTTCACAAAAGTTGAAAGAGGATATCCAAAGAGTCATTAAATATATGAAAAGCTCTACAACTTCATTAGTAAATGGAAATACAAAAACTAAAACAACAATTGATACCTCCACAAAGGAGTTAGAGTGAAAAATGTACAAATGAAAAAAAATTTAAATTTTAGTATGTGAAGGATAGGGACTCATAAAATGTTTCTGGGAGGGTAATTTGGTTAACCACTTTCCATAAAAGTTCCATATCATTTACAAAACTTAAAGTAAAAATAATAATAATAATAATAATAACCTTTGTTCCAAGTTCCTGGCACTGAGCTTCTAAAATCCTGGAAATTTCCCAAGTCATAGGGAAAATCCTTATTTTTCAAGGGCCTTTTGAGTCATACCTGAGTTTATGCTAATAAATTCATTTATTAGCATAATTAGCATAACTTAGAATGGGACTGGTGACCAAAAAGAAGAACCACATGTTTAGAGATTTGGGGCTTTGAACTAGCCCATCCTTCAGGGAGGCGTTGATGCCTAGAGTTCTTTAATCATGTGGCCATTGACTCAATCAATGGTGTCCACATAATTAAGCCCCAAATAAGAACTGTGAACACTCAAGTTCAGGGTGATTTCCTGGTTGGTGAACCCATCTGTGTGCTGGGAGGGTGATGCGCTCTGATCCCATGGGGAGAGTGAATGGAAGCTTTACATTTGGGAACCTGCCATACCTTGACCTATTTGCCTCTTCATTTGACTGATCTTGATTTGTATGCATTACTAAAATTGTAATTGAAAGTATAGAACATTCCTGAATTCTGTGAGTTGTTTGAGTGTATTTTCAAATATGAATGAGGTTGTGGAACCCCCCTGTACTCGTAGCCAGTTGCTGAGAAGTACAGAAAACCTTGGGGACCCTGAACATGTGGCTGGCATCCTGAGCAATGGCACTCTTAATGGGGACCATGATGATCTCATAGGGTTTGCACTAACTCCAGATGGTCAGAATCAAAATTCTGTTGCAGTATAATAGGCATACCATGATTCTGCGATAATATTCATGGGTGTGTTTCCCAGAGAGATGTATTCCTGTGTAGACCAGAAGGCATGTACAAGTGATTGTTAGCAGCATTATTCATAAAGTCAAAATCTGCATAAACCATAAATCCAGCTGCCTATCAGCAGTACAAGAGATAAATGCTTTATATTTATTAAAGTAATTTTAGGCAATGGAAATTAATGAGTTACAACTATGCAAAAATAAGAATGAGCCTTAAAAACATAACTTTGACACAAGCTTACTACAAAAGAATACATGGAGCATTGCAATTCTCTTTATGAATCCTATAAAAACAGGCAAAACTAAACTATATTGTTTATGAAACATGTACAGGTGGTTAAAATATAAAAACAAGGATGTGGTTATCATAAATTTTAGGATAATGTTTATTTTTTAGATTGGAGAGAGAATGTTGTTACGGTGATGGGACAAATGAAGAATTTTAGATGCTGACAAATGTTCCATGTATTATCCCAGGCAGTGGTTGCATGACTACTTGTTTTGTGAAATCATTTTGCTAAATATTGGCTTTATTTATATGTAGATTCTATTTTTACATGTAGAGTCTATTTCACTACAGAAAAATGAATAAGAATGATTTCACAGTAATGAAAACTTGTGACAAAGTTTGATCAACTTCCTTTGACTTCGATCACTATGAATAATGAATGCACCATGTATATCACATAAATGTTTGCAACTAAAATGATTGAAGCCAATTATTATTCTAAAGGACAGTTTCACAATGTTATTTGCATGATTTATTTGATATGGGCATCAGTAATTTATTAGCAAAGTTGAATGAGGCTTTATCCAAGCTTCTTACAAAATGCAAATGAAATATTAGGGTACAGTCCAAATAAATGGGATTTTAGAAATGTATGCTTTTCTATTGCCACAAGGCTGTATGATCTTGTTGTCACTTAAGTCATGGTCCAAGAAATTTACTAAATGTTAAAGAAATCAAACTTAAAACTGCCAATTAAATGTATAATATTGCAAAAATCTATGACATTTGAAATCAGAGCAAGTCAATGTTTTGCCAAATAAAATGGAATAATTTTTAAAATGATGAAAATATTACTTTGCAGTCAGAAATATATTATCAGTATTATCATATTATCAATATTATCAATATTCATCCTGAAATATTTATCATATTTTTAAATGAAATACTTAAAATATTCTAGTCAGTGAACTTCATTTGATTTCATGACCCAACCTACCTAATATTTATTTTCAAAGTATTTTCATGAGATAAGAATAATGTGAGCATACCACAAGTATTTCTAATTTTTACTTATTTTACAATTCTATTCTTTAAATGATTGTAAAAAATGAATAAATTCAAATGAGTTTTTTTGTGTTCCTAAAATGAGTAGTGATTCATAGCCTACATCAGTCTTTCATAAACTTGGTGGCACAGATCAATTATTATGAGATGGAAATTCTGATTCACTAGATTTGGGGTGAGGCCCAAGCATCTACATTTTTGAAAAGGTCTATGAAATAATTCAATGTGCAGTAAAGTTTGAGAATGAATAAAATATACAGAAATTTATATTTATTACATCATTCCTTTCTTTCAGAAGTGTTTATAATTATCTCCAGTATGAAACAGTTTAATTCTTATGATATATAATATCAGAGCCCCTCTTACTTTTTAGGATCATTATAACTTCTTGTAGACTAAAGAAACAAAGATATTGTAGTTTTCCCTTTTGATTTAAAGATAGTGATTAATATAAAGGATTCCGCTCCTTTTTCTATAATTTTACTTGTCTGGAATCAATTGAAAATTATGGCTGGCCTTCATAATATAGATCTATAATTTGTATTGATTTTAGAGAAAGAGAAAAGAAGGGAGAGAGAGAAAGAGAGAGAGGAAAAGAGATGGGGGGAGAGAGAGACAGACATCAATGTGTTTCACTTATTTATGCATTCATTGGTTAATTCTTGTATGTGCTCTGACCAGGGATCAAACCTGCAACCTTGGCATACTGAGACAACACTCTAACCAACTGAGCTTCCTGGTCAGAGCCAGATCTACATTTTTATTAAAACATGAACTACTATTTGAACATATGTATCCCCAATTGATTTTCAAGTCTTAATCCTCAGAAAGATTTAAATCATGTATACCTCTAATCAAACAGGATAAAATGTTACATTTATTAACCTTGGTTTCAACACCATTGTCTGAAAAAGGGTTGTAAAGCCTGTCAAGAAAGACTTTAAGTAATGAGCTATTTGAGGACATAATACACCTATCTCAGGCTGTTGGTCTACTGATGATACACCTGACCCTGTCTCCCGCCTTCCTGTTTTCTGTGATGGTGTAATAGTGGAGTCTTTGTAACCATGTATTGATGGCCTTAGCAGTAATGAAAAGCACAAATTTCAAGTCAATTGGGCCCACATTCAAATTTACAGGTACACTTGACCTCTCAGAGCCTAATTTTTCTCATCCTTAAGTAGGAATAATTGCCTGGAAAGTATTCACCACAGAAAGAATCTATTATATAAAAGGAATGAAAGGGCATCAAGAGTACGTAGAAGACATATATTATGCTAACTTAATTAACTCAGGAGAGACAGGAAGGACCTCAATATTTGTGGGGAGAAAAGCTGATTTTTGGTAAGAGAATAGTTGTTCTTTTTAAAGGCCAAAACAAACAAACAAACAAACAAACAAACAAACAAAAAACCTGGGAAGAACCATGCAATGCTTTTCATGTCAAGAACTAAAATCAGAAGGGAAGCCAAGATTTTATAGCAGGACTCCAACCAGGTAGATTCTAAGATCACTCCCAAAACTTCCCTGCAAAATTTTTACTGCAGGTGCCCACAGTACATCTACCTTATTTTAAGAACATGATGTATAGAAAAAATATTTCAGTAGAGTAAATAATTTTTAGAGGGAGGGACAAATGTCTATCTAGCTCCATCCTTGTAGCACCATCTGGAGAAGATTTTGACTAAGGTGTGTCCCACAAAGAGTGCTGTCTTTATTGTAATATTGTGATACTGAACATGAATTCTATGTCAGGCACAGTTTATTTATATGTGTGAACTTATTTAATTCTCATAATAACCCTATAAGTAAGTATAATGATGACGCCCTTTCTGCAGATGAGGAGTTTGAGGCAGAGCTTAAGTATATTGTTCAAGGTCACACAGCCTGCCTGTAGATATGCAGAAGTGATACTGATGATTACAGATCACACATGCACAACATTTTTTGAGCATTGTAATTTTTCCATAATTTCCTAAGTCATCTTCCCTTTGCTTTACTTAGCAAACATAAAATTATTAAAGATTATCTCTGTGTGAAATTGAAGCTATGTTTTACAGAAAAAAATTTTGTTTATTGAATTATATTGTAAAGGTGAATTTTTCAAATATTGAGAGAAAATATGTTTTTGATGCACTTAATAAAAATTACATAAATTGGGATAAAAAATTTATATTTTTAAAACCTATAGTTAACATCATTTTATCATCTAAATAAACTCAGTATTTGCAAAGAAAAACCTCTTTGAACTTTTCGATCCCAATTACTTTGAAGTATCTGGCTTTTCTCCCCTCCTTTTTCTTTCCCTTTCATCTTCCTAACTTCACAGACTAGTCTAGGATAGAAATCATGATAAACATGTTGATATTTTTTATTAGAAAAGACAATAGACTCTAAGACAAATGGATACTGTTTTTTCCCCAATTAGCTGAGATTTTTAAGATTTTCAACTAGTTCAAATGCATAAAGGGGGAGCCAATTTTCTGAGCTTTCTATTTATAGTTTTTATGTATTAGCACATTATAGAACATCACTACACAGATATAGACACTGCAGATGGGATCCATCTGTTCAGCCTGATTTTGTTACAAGCTTATGAACAAAGCTTAGGCATCTACCTTTCGAATTGTGGCTGCCTTAAATACTCACTGCATTTCTATACCATAGATTCACAATATTTCCAGCCTTGAATATTGTTCTCTTTTTCTGACCAAAAGCTTATTTTGCTAGAAAATTTGCCTCCACATACAACATGTTACTGTGGGCAGTATTGCCAGTTATATCTTTTATATAACTTCTAAATGTAAAAGAAAGTGCCTCTTGTTTGCCCTAAAATCCCCGAAAATTGTATGTTCTAAATCAACACAATGAATGCATAAATGTTGTCCTAATAACTCTTTTGTTACTTTAATTGAAACCATCTTTTCTCCCACAGCTTTTTATTATTGAATGAAACGACAAGGCATTGCATTAAAGTTACAATGGTGCGGCACAGTTAAATCTCCAGGACACACCAGCACAGGCATGTGTAAGGCCCATTATGCCACACTCTCTCGGCCCGCGAAGCAGAATCTAGGCAGCATACGTGATGTCTAGGCTCCCTCTGTAATCTCTTCCGTCTTCTTTTCCAAGTGGGTCAGAAAAACAACAAACATAAAACAAAACAAAAAGAACGACAGATGAAATTAAGAAATCCCTGCTACCTTTACCTCTGCTGGAGGACTATAGTCTTTTAGGGGGAGTTGGGGAATCATGACTTCAGAATTGAAGACTTCCAACTGCCTGTGTCCCTTGTCAGTAGTAAATCTATGTAACAACATAGCAGTTGGCTTTGGTGCCATAAAGTACGCTATAATGAGGCAAGAGAGTATAAAAGCATGCATTTTATGGGTAGACAACTGCTTTACATAGAATAAACAGTTTTAAACTTTTCTGGATCAGAGCTTTATTTCTTTCTTTGTGATTAATAGGCTACAGAGCCACTTCTCTCCATTTGATAATAACACGTTCTAAAGTACCTTTTACCTAAAAGGATGAGAATTATAATCTATTTCATAGTTTCCTTCCCTTTTTCTGCCTCATTTTCTCTTTAAATCAGACAGTTTCTCCTCAGAGTTCATATAATGACAGATTCCTTTGAGTTCCTTTGCTCTGCCAATGAAGAAACAGATCTGGGGGGATTTATTTTTACATTACTGACTGGAAAAGAATCTCTCTCTCTCCCTCTCTCTCTTTCTCTCTCTCTCTCTCTCTCTCTCTCTCTCTCTCTCTCTCTCTCCCCCACACACACACACACACACACACACACTTTTTGAGCTACCACCAAGCAGAAACTTCAGTGTGAGCGAAGTCCCTTCCTTTATCCTGAGCCTGGTATACTCTTCCACAGGTGGAAGCAGAGCATCGGTCAGGAAAAAAAAGAAGAAACACATTGATTTTGAGCGAGATAGTTAAATCTCTGTAGAGAGGGGATCCACCTGCCAGAAAGTTGTAAAGAACCAGCATTACAAGTGCTGATTTTCATCCCTCAGAACTTACAAATGGCCTTGGTCACTGTTTTGGCAGGTACAAATCTCTCTAAGAGCATGAGACTCCACTACTTCTGTCAGGCAGTAGAGGACAATGGGGAAAAAGTGAAGTGTAAAACCACAGAACCTGTTTGAATCCTGGGTTTGACACATACATGCTCTGTTTTCTTAGCTTTCTTCTTATACACATGAGCGCCATATTTGCTCAAGTGAAACTAAATTTGATTAACTTCTGCAACATGCCACGTATTGCCCTCACACCTGATTTCTAGCCCTTATTCTCTTATTCTCAATGTTTTTAATATAATTTTAGTATATAGAGAAATACATGAAATTTTAAACATATACAAAACATGACCTTTTCACATTAAGAGGATTTCCTCTCCCTTTTTTACTTTTTTCTATGCTTGGTCCCCACAGGCAGGGTTCCTTTTTTTTTTTTTTTTGCCAGTATATTAATTAAATATTTTATATTTTCTAAAAATAAGTCAGTGAATAACTTTCTTATATGTTAACTTCAGATAAATATAGGACACTATTTCTAAAGTCTGAATTGTGCTCTATTGATATATGCTATTCCTTTATCAACAATAACGATACATTTTGTAGGACCTCAGTTAATGAGGAACAATACAATATATCAAGCATGCAATCAATTTCCCATTGAAATATTTGTTATAATATAAATATGTATTTTATTATTATAGATTACTGCATCAAAAATACAAAGAAAATCACTGGTAGAAATGAACAAGAATAACATGCCTCTAAGTTCCTTTGACAGACTAAATAGACACATGCAAATAAGAATGCATCTACTGCTGCTATAACTGTAGTAACGGCCAAAGAATGTTTCTTCCACTCTAACAAGAAGAACAAAGTAGATGGCCCATAAAATTGTACTTTTATTTAAATTGGTAAAAGCACTAATAATTTAAGCAAACATAAATGAATTAAAATCAAGAAAATGATCCCCTTCTAGAATAGGAGAGACTCACTACTGCTTTTAACACTGAAAGAACAGTGAAAAAAGGAAGAGAAACAAGCTGAATATTTTTTTGATTTTTTATTGTTGAGAATGGTGTAACATGAGTATTTAGATTCTAGAAGAGTCTGAGACCCAAAAGGATTTTGCACCCACCCATCACCAGTTTCCCACAGATCTTCAATAAGTGTCACTCAGAAAATAAGGGTTCAGCAGGGAAAGAAAGAAAAACCCACCTGAGCCCTCCATGTCCTTGAACACTAAAAAGAACCCACCTATGCCCAGGAGAGAAATCCATCTATTCCTCTCTCTCTCTCTCTCTCTCGCTCTCTCTCTCTCTCTCTCTCTCCATTTTTCTCTCTTTCTCAATCTCCCTCCCACCACCTTCTTCCCCTATGTGTGTGCATGAGTGTTTTGTGTGTGTGTGTATGTATGTATCTATATATGTATATACATAGATATATATGTAGAAAATGAGAAGATAGTATTCTTTCTAATCACAAACAACCCAATTGTTTATTGTAAAGTCCTAAGTTGTCTACAGAAAGTATTTTAATTCTACAACTATTCCTTAGTAGTGTTTTAGTAGTAGAATTAATAAGGAATTAAGCAAAGTGGCAAGATACAAAGTCAATAACTAAAGTCAAGTGCATTTCTATATATTGGTAACAAACAATTGGAGGCTGAATTCTTAAAATATCAGTTATATTTAGCATAAATAAATTTCATAAAAATAAATAAATTTAACACAAAAACGTGCAAATTATATCCTTTGAAGGCTAAACATATTGCTAAAATAAATTTTAAAATACCTAAATAGCTGAAGAGACATGTTCATAAAACAAAAATCTCAATAATGTTAAGTTGCCAATTTTCCTCAAATCTGTAAATCTGTGCATGAAATCTCAAAAAAGAAGTAGACATTGAAGGAAAAAGTGACCCTAAAATACATTTGGGTATGCAAATACCTAAGATTACAGAAAACCATTTTGAAAAAAAAAATACATTGAAAAGTAATAAAATGATTTCAAAATATGTTCTTGCTACACTGATTCACCAAGATATTCCACAATAGTGTTCAGTAGTCAAACCAATGTGGTATGGCAGTATAGTACAGCCCAATTTCATTTAAAAAAAAATTACAATGCACACTAACAGGGTCTAGAGGAGTAAAGGAATATATAGTGTTTTATCAATGTTGCCCACACATATTTGACCACAGAACGTCTTTTTTAATCAGTTAACTTCTATTAACATCTTTCCAAAGTAGAGGTTGATAGGATATTCTGTGAGGAACTCTGCTGTGTATCTGTTTGACTGGGAAATAAAGACATCATCTCTAGGAGAATGTGCATGTTAAAATTTTTATAATACTGAAATAAAGTACCAAAGTCTAAAAGATTGTTTTATCAAAATTGCTGTATTTTGACTCCTGTGAATGGGCAGCATTTTGTTAAATTTGGTGGAACAATGGCTGGCTAAATATTCACTTTTGACTTACTGGTGACAAAGTTAGACTGAAAAAAATATATGGTTGAGTCACAATTATTGACCCTAAATAATTATCTTCATAAAAGAATGAGTTAAAAAATATTTGGAAAGAAATGCCTTTAAATATATGGCCAGTATATTTCTTGCTGTCCATTAATAAGTAATCTTAATTAATAGAGCACAAGTCTTTATGTTAAATATAAAGGCCACTGTGATGGTTAATGACGTGTGCTGACATGACTATGTCATTCATTCAGATATTTGCTCAAACACATTTGGAAGCTACTATGAAGGTATTTTTTAGATGAGATTAACATTTAAAACAGCAGGCTTTGCGGGAAATATCTTGCCATCCATAATGTGGGTGGGCCTTATCTATTCAGTTGAAGGCCTTAAGAAAAGGACTGACCCTCCCTGAAGAAGAGGCAATCCTGCCAACAGACTGCCTTTGGACCCAAGTTGCAACACTGATTCATTCCTGGGTCCCCAGCCTGCCAGCCCACCTTCCAGATGTTGGATTTGCCAGCTTCAACAATCACATGAGCAAATTCTTGAACATTTCCTTAATATTTATTTTTGTATTTATCTTACATCCTCCTGTTTCTTTAGAGAACCCTGACAGCCACATATTCCCACTCTTATTTCACAAATCTATCTCTCCCTTTACTAAATCATTAAGATGTAAAATTCCTTTCGGTGTATTATGTAGAGAAATCCTATTCATCACTCCACTGAAGTCACTCTATGTATCTTCTGTGAAATCCAAGATGATGTACTTCTTATGCACTAGGGTAGAAAGAGGAGGCATGCATTAAATAATTTTCTAACTAAATGTGGCCATTCATAAAAACATGTCACTCTGATACTAAGCAATGGATATTTCAGCAAGCGACTATATTTTGAAATCCATCTTGATTTGGACAACAATGTTTCTGTCACCATGCAAGGGAAATCAGCAGTACATTTTAAAGGTTTTTTCCTAGATAAAGTGGCTCTGAAGCCATTGAGTAAATATCTTCGATGAATGAGCTCAAAGTAGTGGACGTTGTATTCTACCAAGTATCTGGTCAATATCTACAGATGCAGTTTCACTCATTACAGTTGGTCAGGAACCCAAACCTTGGTAACCATGCTTTTGGCTTATTGTTCTGATTTACAAGGTAAAGCTTAGGAGAAAGAATAATCCCAATTAGCTGGGTTTGTTTGTTTTTTATGCCCTGAATACTTTGAATTTCAAATTTAACTTAAAAAAAATTTCCCAGGGAAAGGATGAGTTCTTTTCAATAAAGAATAAAAACCTGCTTGGTGACTTAATTTTGTGACCAAAAGAGCGAGTCTTGATGTAAAAGAAAAATCTTTCATTTTTCCTTCCTCAAGTTTTGTCTTATTTTCATGTGTAATAATTCAGAAAGAAAGCTATGGTGATATTTAAGAATAAAAGTAGAAAGGGAAAGTACCTAAACATGAGAGAATTCATGATTTTTAAAAAGGAATTCACATTTAATGGGGCACTCCAAACTTCAATTTCAGTAGAGATACATTAATAATGAAGAAATTATACTTTGCCAGTCCTACCCATGGAGTTATAAGGACGTCTTCTTTGAAATCCTTCCTAACTAATTCAGAAAGTCATGAGAGGGAGGATCTCCTTAATGTCGAGCTGAGTGGGGAGTCCTCTCTCCTCTCTCCCTCTCTTCTAGTTTTGTCTACATTAATCTTCACAATTTCCTGCAAGCATGCTTTTCTGTGCTACTTTTCCTTCCTAATGATAAAAGAATCTCCCAAGTCGGTGCTCTGACATTTCCCCTTAATCCATAGTGGGCTCCATTGTTTAAGGCCCACAGTAATTTTCAGTGCCCTACATTGAGCACCTGAATATACCCTGTTATTTTCCTCATATAAAGGTCACACAAATTGTCTATACAATATTTCTTACATGTTCCTATATCCTAATTTAATTCTCAGTTTCCCTGTCCTCACAATGGCATGTCACAATAAGGGAGGAATCTACTCCTTCTACTTTTGAAATTATTATTCCTATTTAATAGGTTCCACACATGCATGAACTAAGGAGAAAGGAAAGAATGACTCAATCACATACCATGACAAGCTCAATATAACCCTGCCATATTTTTGAAACTTTGATGCTCTGTTATTCTAGGATGATTACTTTCTCCTGAAGACATCCAAAGCCGCAAAACAACAACAAAAGGATGGCCAAATACGAATCACCACATATAGTGAATTTGTTCTGACGATACAGCATGCCTGAGTAGGTCTGTATTTATGAGTACACAGCTCTACAGCCTCAATGGCTCAATTGTGTCCTGTGCTCCCACTACATAAACAAAATGAGCGAGCAATGATTGCTCTGTTTGAAATTGATGGAAAAATTTAGGAACTCTAAGAGATACTATTCAACTTTCCAATACAGAAAGGACACATCTGGAAGGGAGGAGGAAAGAAGCTAGTTTACCTTAGCAAAAACACCTATTTAAACATTATAGGGCTTTTAACTGAGATACTGTATGATATCATTCACATCTTCTCAATAGCTTAGACAGAAACTCGAGGTAGCCCTATATGTTGTTCCAACAAATGGTTGTAATGCAGTTGGTAGAGTGTCCATTCACAAATCAGAAAAGCAAAGTAAGTTGTTCTTTGTTGGGTGAGAACCTTTTATATGCTGAGCTTATCATATATACTTATACATTATCATTATATGTTCTGGAAATTCAAAAATGTAAACTTTCACAGCATTTACCTTGTGCCGGTTCTTGAGATAGGTGGTATTCTTATTTAAAGTTTATAAATTTGGAAATCAAAGTACAGAAAGAGTAATTTACTAGCTAGTTTACTCACAAGGAGCAAAGGCCCAAGTTAATAAAGAGTTCATGGTAGCCGTGATTTCTAAAATATTTTAAAGCAAAAACATATCATATGCTTAAGAAACATAGAACTAAAGTGAGCTAAGTTTTACCTCATTTACAATTTTAAAATGTGGTTTTGTCTGAGTTACCTATATTTTAGTGTGAAACAAAGAGAAGAATGAAATCGCAATGTAAAACGTTATTTTCCGGGAGAATCTTTCAAACCCAAATCTCTGAAGATCACAATTAAAAGCCTTTTTGAGAATTCAGTAACCAAAAACAACAGCAAAAAATCCACAAAAAAACTGTTAAGCTACTCATGCAATTATTTTAAAAATATATTATAGAAAGAGCTATGATGTTTTTATATATTTGATTTTTTTGAAAAGATGACTTCCCACATGCCTAGTAACATCATAATTCATTGTCTTTTTTCATGTGATATTCTATGACTATATAAAATATGAAAGCACACAGTTTTCTTTAGCTAAACTCTAACATTTAAGTAATTGATGATGTTGGTTCAAATGTTAAGACTGATGAAACCACACACTCGTTAAGATGGTGTAACAAGATCTTTATCATATGTTAATGTTCAGTTCTTATTTCTTTTTCATTTTCCTCTTTCTTTTCCTGTTGAGGATTGTTTTCCATTTTTAATTATTTCATATGACCTCTCCACAGATGAAGGCAATTAAAACTTTATGTTATGTTTCCAGAGGGAAGGGGGCTGGGGGAAGGTAACAGAAGGTAAAGAGGGGATAAATGGTGATGGAAAGGTACTGAACTTGGGGAGGTAATATAACATGTAGATGTATTGTAGAATTGTATACCTGAAACCTATATAATTTTATTAACTAATGTCACCTCAATAATTTCAACAAAAAATTTTTGTTATAGTTGCAAATGTTTTTTCTCATTCTCTCTTTTTTGTTTGTTTTCTGAATTTGCATTAACCATAGAGAAATGATTGGTGGTTAGTTAGTCAAATCTATTAGTTTTTTCACTTATGGGCTCTGTTGTGGATTTCTCTATGTAGCCCAGGTTCAAATATATAACTGCTTATTTGTTATCTACATTTGAATGTGATATAGATACCATCGATATCTGATTTCATTTCATATCATATCATCCTTACCTGCATCCAGGGGCTTGGTCACTTTCACCTTGGTTATCAATTAGTTTGATCTCAATCTAGCCAATGACCAAAACAACAGGCTGCACTGGGAACATCCAGATAAGTGCTTGACACGTGCCCTTTGAGAGGTGCCCAGCTTCCCACTCCAGGACCTCCATGGTATCACTGAGGCAGAAGCCAGCATGGTCTTCTGGCACATAAGCACAAAATCTGGATGTGTTGTTATTGTCCTCAAGGTGAATCTGTGATGGGAGGTGGGATATTGGTGGGTATATTCCTTGTATTTCTTCCTCTTGGATGTTCCATTCTGGTGCTCTATTTTATATGACCTTTTGGAAGTCCTGTGACATTAAGCCATTGGTTGTACTTGATCCAAGCAGCCAACTCAGTTAAACCCCTGATTCTTGTTCTTGCTCCCTTCCTACCTTACTCCCTCTGTCCCTCATACTTGTTTCTCAATCACTGTACTCACTAACAGATTAACACATAAACTTATGCCACAGGCTCTAATTCCTAGGCGTGACTTACTAAGACAGATATCTAATAAAGAACTAGTTAACAGCAAAATATGAACTATTGATTCCATAAAACCTGTTTCTCATCTTCCTCATTTCAGTAAATGGCAACCCCATTTTTTAGAGCCTCAAGCCCACAATTCTTAATAATTATCACCATCTCTCTTCTCTTACTCTATATCTAATCCATGAGCAAATCCTCTTGTATGTGTCTTCAACACACACCTAAAAAACAATCACATCTCCCCACCTAAACAACAGTCACTCAGGTGCAAGGTACCATCAACATTCGTTAGGATTTTTCATTATTCTTCTAAATGATACCCTTGTTTCTACACTTGATCCTTATAATTTATTTTCCATGTAGCAGAAGGAAGTCTTTTTTAAATGCACATCATATCATGTCACAATTCTTCATAGTGAAGTGAAGACCTTGCAGTGGCCTACAAGACCCTACTGTTTTAAATCCTTGTTATTTTTCTGATTTCGTTTCCCTGTTACACATCCAATCATCACTCCTGGCCACAGACTTCCTTGCTGGATGTCGAACATGAAAAACATGCTTCTCTGTTGTGATTATTTTCCCTTGTTATATTTTGTTAGCTTGTTATAAGGATTTAAACAATTCAATAATCTTTTAAGCATAAAGGCTGACACTTAGTGGGACCGTAATAATTATCTGTCATGACATTCTAGAATAGAAACTGCTATTATTTTTAGTGCCTTAGTTCTATTAGGTACATGTGTACAATGACTACAACACCAATAATAAAAATTGTAAATATATGTTCTAAATTTAAGTGAGGGAATATGATGGATTAACATGAGATAGTGGTCCACAACCTAGACAGAATTATATAAAGCCTAGTAATCATTTAAAGTTTTAATGTATTCATTGAACTAACAATCACTTTTTTCATATTACTAAAAATTTTTTATTATGTGTGTGGATGACTGAGTGTGTCACCATTATAAATTTTATGACACATTTATGCTAACATGCCACCACACTCTTCCTTTCTCCTCTCCTTCCATTCCAATTCCATTATCTAATTGCTTCACGTTATCTGGTCCTATTTGTTTCCTAATTTCTTCTAGCAATTATTCTGTTTATTTTTTTAAAGTATCTATCTCCATTGTTTTCAGGTTCACTTTACTATTTCTCAGATTCTCTTCTATTTTCTTCTAATAAAATTTTGAGGTCTCTCAACCAGTGTTTGATGGCAGGATTTGGAGTTATCTGTTGCCATGGATACTGTTTCAGCTACTTGCCCACAGGAGGGAGCCCTCTACCTGTTAAAAGGTAGGCTGGCAGCAGCAACGTTTTAATTCGGGAAGAGGATAATGGAGAAGGGATTAATTAATAGAGACAAAAGATGGTTTATTTTCTCATCGTGTGCATTTCTTATTGGTGGCAGTGTGGCATTTGGCACATTCTCTAGACATAAATAAAGAGTACATTAGATAGTTACTTATATGACACAATATGAAAGGCATCTAAAGGCTCACTGAACAAATATTTCTTCTCATTTTCTTCTACCATACCCAGCTCCTTGCATTGAAATATCAACATAAAATACCTAATAAGAATCTGATGCAACTGGACATCAGCTAGGATAATTATCATGGGGGAGAAAAATTTTAAATGATCGGTTTTTTAAAAAAAGGTAAATGGGACAAAGTAATGGTGTTCCCTAAAAAATTATGCAGTTTTGTAAGATCTGTTTAGCAGAGTAGAATACTTACAGCAAAGGAGACTTTAAGACAATTCCCCACATCCATATTTTCTTTTGGGGCAATTATGTTGAGGTAAAAATAATTTCATTGATGGCAAAAGAGTAATTTCTAATCCAGGAGACAATGAAATGTTTTTATAGGTGCCCCGCACTGTCAGCCCCACAGATACGCCATGACTGCTCTGAGGTCTTGAGGTCCCTGAAGACAGAGCAGATCCTACAGCCCTCTTGGGCAGTAATTTCTGCTCCTTCATCTACTGCTGATGAACATGCCTGGGCTCACTGTGGGCTTACAGCACAGAACTTGTTTCCCTGACTACCCACCTTCAATTACTGGCCAGTTAGAGTTACTCCAGTAGGAAACAACAAGTCATGGTTATACATAAAATAGCCAAAATATATACACTATCTTCTGCAGGCAAAAAAAGAAAAAAAGAAGAAAAAATTAAAGGTGCTAAAAGTCCTAAAGAAAGTTTTCAAAATCAGATATGAAGAAGAGGTCATTGAGTAGTCAAAGCCGGTTGGCCCAGGAACACAGTTCTCTCTAAAAAAAACATAAAACCTAATGCTGTATATTTCTCAAGGAACAAGAGAAGTCTTTATCCATCCAAATTAATTTGGAATAAAATTGGCATAAATATAGGACAAGAATTAAAATGACAGCTCATGTTATGTTTGCATAGCTTCCACAACAAATGCTAATTTTCCATAAAGAATGCTAATTAAAATCAAATGATTATATTATACTCACATAAATAAATCTAAGTTTCATGAGTGGAAAAAAGTTACAGTTTTTTTTTTCTTTGAGAGTGGAGATTTAAGATCTCTTCATCATTCCATATTGAGTTCCAAATTTAATTACAGAATATATAGTAAATATAAGAAAAAGAGACTTATGTATAGTTTCAAATATAAATGGAGCAAAATAAAAAATAAATAAATAAATAAATAAATAAAGCAAAATAAATTTGGTGGACTATCTCTTTTGCTTATTTTTTTATTTATTCTCTTTTTGCAGGGTTCTAAGCTTTCATACTTCTTTCATGTCAAGAAATTTCAGTTTTAAAATGCTTAATATTTGTCTATGTTGATGCTGGAAATACATTTTATTTGAGTATCTTAGAGTGATTTTACAGCCAGAAATTAACGCCAGGGACAAAATTCCTCAAAGAATTTAAAGAAGAGATGCCTACTCCCAAAACAATTTATAAAAGAAAACGAAAAAGAAAAGAAAAAAGTTCACGTATTTTCTATTGTACTAGAAACTAAGGGAGGGGCTGTTTTCATAAAAGCAGATTGTGGCTTTTGCCATTACTTCCCAGATTTAAATCTCTTTATCACAATTAAAAAGCATAGATTGATTCTTTCTACATCTCATTTGAAGATATCAGTCAGAAAAAAAGGAAAAATGTTTTAAAAAATGATTACAGTATAGGTTTAAATAACAAAGCTGATTTTGTGCAAATACAACAAAATAACTGTGTAGCTAAGGTCTGCATTGTGTTTTTAAAAAAGGAAAATGTGCTTAATTTGTAGCTAAGATTTTTGGGGGGATTAAAACCTAATACATTTCAAAACATGCCAACCACAGACAGTGGATGGATCCTAAAACATTTCATCTCATGGGCTGTACATGAGCCACCAATGGTGAAACACAGAAACAGACAAGAAAGCAAATTATATGATAGGAAATAGCTACTATAAAACTCACTTACATCTCTGTGGAAAAGAACAAAAATGCCACCAAGCACTGTCATAATAAATACTGAAAACATGGAGGTTTAATGAGGCCACCTGTTTCAAAATTCTCACTAAAATGTTACAGTTTACATGATCAAACCATCAGTCCACTGCTATGAGCTGATTACATATCCATACTCAGTACTGTGCACCCAGCCTTGTTTAGATGTACTGCACACATGCACACACATATTTATCCTTTGTTTCATCTATCTCTAATTAACCTTATTTTTATTAGAACATATTTAAATTATTTAAATTAGCTAGGTAATATCTACAACTTTAAACACCTTAAAACTGACTTTGATCTATTTATTTAATGTAAGAGTAAAAACTACTGTTAATGGTCTTTTTGTGTTATAGTCAATCCAAACTACCAAAAGTGTTTTTTAAACATGACAAATTTAAACAATTACTTACAAAGCCTGGGCCTTGGACAGTGAGTTATTGACTTGATCTTTTTGTCCTTTACTATACTAATCATCAATTACACATGTGGCTTTTGAAAACTAAGGTGAGAATCTAAATTAAAGCAGTTTTTCTCACTTGACTTAATCTTACTTTGCTTTCAGGCTTTAGAAAAATAATTACTCATTGATATCAAAATTTTCTTACTAGGTTATTTAAAAAACAAGTCTGTTTAGTTTTCCTTTCAAGGTGAAATTATCCACATTTGTTGGCCAAATACACAAAAATGCTAAGAGAATGAAATACATTCAACCTCTCTGCACTCTTCCCAAGATATCTGCTATGATGTAAGATTGGCATAAAAGGAGTTTGACATTAAAAAAAAAATGCAATTTCATTATAAGATAGTGCAAAGTTTCTATTTATCACAAAGACAAAAAAAATCTTGAACCTTTCTTCTGGAGCCAAAATTAACACACCTATTCTTGGGAACTTAATATTGGGAATAATTTTCCAGACCTGCAGGTGTGTTGACCTTCCACATGATTGCTTGCTGCTTTCCCCCCAGTTAGTAATATTCCAAGACATATACATATTGGAAGGGGGTGTGTTCCACATTCTTAACCTTGTTACTTTTTCTTAGTTGTCAGCCCTTCACTTTGGCGCTCTTTCTCCATGCTGCCTGTGTTTTGGAATACGATAAAAGCTTCTGCAGCTCTCCTTTTTTGTGGGCAGTCCTCACATAAACCCAGGCATCAAGTCCTCTCCGCTGCCTGCTCTGGCCTAACTCCTGATACTGCAGTCAGAACATGATCCCAACCCAACCCCCTTGCCAAACTGACGTAAAGTTGTACAATAAGAACATTAACTGCCATTTGTAAGTACAACTGTGATTAATCTTTAATCATAGCCCAGTTAATCTTTATCTCAAGGAATATATTTCAGTTTTCCTGTAAAGTTATTTAAAAGTAATCAGTGCTCTTTTAGAGATCTGTTGAACTCAATGTATATATCATCACAGCTGCTGTTGCATGACAGTCTACGGATTTCTTTATATTTATCTTCCCTGCTGCTCTAGACTGCAAGTATTTGACAGTAATATTTGTTTTTATATGTCCATTCGTTAGAACTATACCAAGCATATAATAGACTATTAATAAATATTTATTGAATGAAAGAATACTCACAATAGTAATGAAAGCATCATTAACACATTTTAAATTACGAAACTCATAAAGGGGATGTCAGTAAATGTCTCCAGTTCTTATTGTAGATAAATAGTAAAACAGAGATTAAAACTCAGGTATGTCTGACCCACCCTACGACTTGTTCTTTTTAGTGTTTTGTTATACCATATAAGACCTCGGATTGTGTTTTCATTGTTCAGAATAGGGTGTATAGTGACAGTGTTTTCGCTGTTGCCGTGGTTTTCATTTTTATCCTCCATGTAAATTCAAAAGAGAAAATAATAACCTTTTAATTAAATAAGAAAAATTCAACTGAATGAGAATATTTGCTTAGGTTTTTCTGACTGGGGAGGTATTCTGTGGATAAGATCAAATTAGGAAAGTGATAGTAAATAGTAATGATAAATTAGGAACGAGATGCACAACACCGTATTTAAAACCAGAGTTCATGACCCTAATCTCGCTGCTATTGAAAAGAGGAAGGAAAGAGGTGTTGAAAGTAGCCTCGTAGCCAGGATTATTTTTCCTAGGAGAAATATTCCTAAAGCATTTACTATGATTCTGAAGCAGTTGTTTTGCCTTGTTTTTATTGCTGCTCCTTTTCCCAACCCTTCAAAAATGTGGCTACTGGGAAATGTTGTTACATCTTAGGCAGTTTTGCTGGCCTTTATTAAAGGCTAATCAGCCCATGTAATCTATTTTATATGTTTCTGTACCATTTGCTGAATTGTAACATCTCAGAATAACGTTTTTAATATCTTTACCAGTATAATCACTAGTAAACTTCTGAATTTAATAAAAAAAAATTCAATGTTCATGTCCTCAAGCATCCGTGAAATTATGGGAAAATAACTTCCCAGGGATTACCATATAGAGAAAAATTTTGTGTGTATTTTACGGATAGTGGTGAAGGGGTAGCAAGCTTGTCTGAAACAAACTGACTAGGCCGCGACACATGGCACTGTGGTTTCGGAAATGTGCTTTAGTTTAAGCTTTCTTTTTTATAAGTACATAAATATTCTTCCAATGGAACTTACTGCAATCACTCTGCGTTTTGTGGACCTAGAATTGTAGAAAATATCACTGTTATAGAACAATACCCCGAATGCTTAGTGTTATAAATGCTGAGAGCAAGATAAATTTTTACCCCAATTATAAAAAATTGTGTAGAAATATTTTTACTTCATAATATAATCAATGAGTTTTAGTAAAATGAATCTCTCTCTGCCTCCCGATCTCTCTCTTTCTCTCACTCCGCTGTCCCTTCCCCTTCCTTTTCCCTACTCCTCCTCTCCTCTACTTCCACACAGATAATAGGAGATTCAGGTACAGCTCAATAAATGCATACATAACTTTATAGTTGTTTTGAAATCACTAAGCCAAAATGACAAAATGTGAACATTGAATGTGTATAAAAGTGAGGAAAAAAGTGAAAAAAAGAGTACAAGAAATTTCATTATGTCAAAAAGAAAACAAAGTGGATGGCAGATATTGATTTAAAATGTTAATTACCTTAAATATTAACTATACTGGAAATCCATTTTGTTATAAACATTGCTTTTATAAAATATACCAAATGTATATGCTATAGAATTTTCACATTGAAAGTATTTTTCAAATGTGTTAAAATGTTTTCCCTCTATTTTCCTATATTGTGGTGGACTTTCACCTTAAAATAAGAATACCGAAGTCCGTCCAGGAAGTATCCAGCCATGTAATATGAAAAGTAGAGACATTTATTGAAGAAGACCCAAGAAACATTATACATAAGATAATGGCTCCTCAGTCCCCTTCAAAGTAGGCACCTCGGGACCTCACAGAGTCCTCCAATCGTTGTTGATTACAGCCCGTACACATTCAACATTCTTAGGTGTTTTGCTTATTGCAGGCCTTCCAGAACATGGATCACTTTCAACAGATTCTTGACCATCTTTGAAGCATTTGTGCCACACTTTTATTTGCACTGCACTCCTTACATCATCCCCGAAAGCCCTGTGAATCATTGAAACATTTTCTGCGGAGCAATGTTCAAGCTTATTGCAAAATTTGATGCAGGTTCGTTGTTCCACTCACTCACTCATTTTAAATGCAACGGCCACAAGGTACACATTCTCAATCAACAGCATCTACCGCCCCCACTGACTAGTACAATGAAGTCATCATTGTGCATTCCAGTCCACTCGCCTTGGCTGCCAGGTTACATCAATGTCAGGGAAACTGTTCTCGTTATGTTAACAATGGTTGGGCTTTTTCCAGACAGACTTCATTGTATATAGCTGCTTAGCTGCACCTCTCCTAATTTTCAATTATTGAGAAAAAAAGTCTGCTATTTACTTTTAAAAATGACTTATGAACTCAATTTTTTAGTTCCTTTCACTTAGCCCTAGAGTGATGTTTCCTTGCATGAAAAATTTAGAGAGTTTGCCAATAGATTCTTTATTATTCTCCGGCTTTCTAAACAGTTCAGCAGGCATGGAATCATCTGCCATTACTACTTGCATTGAAAAGAGTCACTTGAAATTATGATCTGTATGTTCACTTGTCAGTATTTTAAATAGCATTACAAGGATCATATTTAAACCTATATTTGGATATAAATCAGGTATACCTACAATGGAAAATATATGTGGACCTGATTACATATCCTCAGGTATATTAGCAGCAATTGGGCAGATCTGCCTTGCGTGTGGTGCTACAAATGCGGCTGCCCATCTTTACATTAGCATGTAGAATCTGTCTGAATGCAAACAAAAACATGACTGGGGAACTGAAAATAAACTCAAAAAATGAAATGAAATTAAAGTAGTGATTTCTAAAACATCTGGCTTACAAACTCTGCTTACCAGTTTAAAATGATGTAAATTAGCTTACTTTCAAATGTAGTAACATTTTAGGCAACAAGTTTTTTCTCCCTTAAATGCAAGCTACCTGTTTGTGTGTTTGACTTGATATTGAATCAAACATTTCCCATTGAATCAAATGTTGCAAGTGAGCTCCACATTTCTATTTGAAGGTAGTTTAGCATATGTGAATGGGATAATTTTTTTAATTAATAAACTTTTTGGAGGAGTTTTGGGTTTATAGAAATTGAGCAGAAAGTACAAAAAGTTCCCTTAGTTCTCTTCCTCCCACACTCTCCCCATTATTAAAATTTGACATTAGCATGGTGCATTTGTTACAATGCAATTTGAACTGATGAGCCAATATTGATAAATCATTATTGACTCACTTTGCAACTAATATTGGTATCCTAATGGTGTCCCACATTTCTCTCAGACTCTGTTGTGCATTTTCTTCAATCTTCTCTTTGTTTTTCCAATTGCATAGTCTCTATCAATAAATCTTAATATAATTAATTCTTTCTTCTGTCAGTTCAAAAATATTCTTGAGTTCCTCTAATGAATTTTTCATTTCAGTAATTGCATTTTTCAACTCCAGAATTTCCATTTCTATCTCTTTCTTGATAGTCTTAGAGATGAGACATTTTCATCAAAACTCCCTTTCCTTCCTTGAGCATGGTTTCTTTTAGCTCTTTTAATGTATCTAGAATGGTTCTTTATCAGTGTTTGTTAAATCTGACATCTGTATCCTCTCATAGGCAGTTCCTTTTCTATTTTTTCCCTATCGTATGTTTCATAATATTCTGTTAAAATTAGACATTTTAGTCCATCTAGCTTGCTGTTCTTTACTTTTTTATTTTTGACTGGCAGGACCATTTTAATGTAGCCTATCCTCCACCATCCCTAATGGTGTGAAGCTCTGATATTGTGCCTCAGTGGACACTGATGCACAGTGTAAGTTTCAGCAGGACTCTCTTTGTCTAATTTCCTAATCACAATGTTAAATTCGTTAGTTGCCAGATGATTGCCCTATTGTTTTTGACAATACTCTGGACATAAACTGCTCCACAGTCTGATCCAATTAAATTTCATCTCTTTTACGGGGTAGTTTTTGAGCACAATGCTTAAGGTATGTTTTAAACCTGGGAGGTCTCTTCTTACCTATTTATTTTTCTTATTATCTTTTAAAACTAGTGGGCTACGATTTACCTTATTTGCTCTCATGAAACTGCTAGCCTTCTCTTATCACCAAAACCTCTCCCCTTCACCACTATTTTTTTTTTAAGTAGCTAGTTGTGTGAACTCTCATAACAGTCTGTTTCAAACATAATCAGTTTCTCTAAAGTAAACCTCAAAGCCTGTTGTGCTTCATTAAGATTTGCATCTCCCTCTGGGTAATATCTCTGAGCCATGGCTCTGGAGCTGGAGCACTTCTCCAAGGGACACCATTGCTTTAGGAGCGCAACAATGGCTGTTAGCTCCAGCACGGAATCTCCTCCTTATGAAAAAGCTGGGGCACGGGCCTTCTGGTCCTAGTATCCTCTGCATGATATGCACCTGAAATTAAAGACTGTGTTCTGTGGCTGGAAGCTGGTTGTAAGAGGGAGTCTCCAACCTGTTAGATGCACTCATCTGGAAATTTGCCCCTGTAGGGACAAGAAATGCTGGTACTGCCCACCCAGAGAAGACGCCATAGTTCTGGGCTATGGAGAGAGGAGCCCTGTGTTCTGGGCTGCTCCTGCCTGGAGCGGAGTTCCTGTTACACTGCTTGTGCACAGAAGAGCAAGGGAAAGTTGTGATTCAAGCACTGCTATCTCTATATACTGAGCTGTTGTATATTTTCTTGAGTAAGTGCTTATTCATTTGCTGTATGCCTTTAGGGCAATTTCTAGGAAATGTTTAATTTCGTACTTTTTACTGTTACACTTGTTTTGTTGCACAGGGCTCCGCAGAGCGCCTCGTGCCAAATTCCAGAAGTGGAACTCTGCAGCTCATGTGATTTAAGTTTTCAAAGTGAAAGGTAGTCTTGTAAGTTATATTTTCATATGGCATGTTACTTATAATAGAATTGAGGCCCAAGGGTGCTTAATAATTGTCTAAATTTAAAATTAGTGAAAAAGCAAGAACTATAATTCAAGTTGTTAATCCTCCAATGTTTTTTCTTTACTACATGCTATTATAAACTTAAAATTACACAATATAGAAAATCATTGCACTTCAAAACTATTTATTTTAAGGGAAGATCTCACTGTTGTTGACTATAGTAGTTTCTGTTTAGAGACCAATAGAGGTCTCATTAGACAAATAATTTAAAGATGAATAGGGACATAATCTGATTATTCACTACATTAGGCCCCTGCATAATATACTCTCATTAACATTATTATTTTATAACTGTTATATTTTTGTTTGTTTTTAATTGGAATATAATTCTAATTCTGTTATTCCAAAGGAAGTCTAGTGAGTTTTTCTGATATGTAGTAATTTTTGAGAAGGGATATCACACAAGAATGCTATCCTACTTGTTTTCATCAAAGATCTCTAAGCAAGTCTCCAAATAGAACAAACAAAGATTATTGAAAGAGTACCTATTTACCATGAGGACTGAAAGATAATACCAACACTAGCAAAAGTAACAATAGTTGTGAACGTTTGTCTATAAAAATGGACTATACATACATGTAGATAAATAGATATGTTGATGCCGAGCTTTGTGTAGTCTGGAGCTCCTTGACTAAGGGCGGCTTTGTCTCCTGCAGGGACATTGGCAATCAAGGGGAAATCAGAGCAAATGTCACAGAACCACGTCGCAGAACCATGTTTGAGAAATCCTGTTGCAGAAAATTATGAGAACAAGCCGAGACCCCATTACAGTGTTGCCACAAATTTATTCAGCTCCCATTCTTTTTTATAAACCATGGACCAAGCACTGTCTCAAGCTTTTGAGAATTCAGTGGTGAATAAAATATAACCAGTTTCCTCATGGACTTCATAACTTCATAGAGAAAAATTTGCTTAAAAACACCTGTGGGGCACCCGAGTAAAAATCTGAGTGTGTTTTAAAGCACATGAACGACTTCCATTCAGTTTTATGATCACCTAGCTCATGGAATATGAACTTGAATTTCACTCTTTTATGACACAAAATGCCAAGGAAAACAAAGATGTCTTATTTGAGCTTATTTGTTCACTGAGTATTGCAACATTTTGGATCTGCCTCTGGATGATCAGAGGATCAAGCACAGGGGATTCAATTTTAACATTTGACAACTAATTTTATTTCACAGTTAATAGAGAAACATCCTAAAGTACTTTAAGGGGATGGGATAACCGGTGTATAGATTTTGGTTCAATAATAATGAGTCAGAAGCAAAGCATGATTGATATAGCACGATGTTATCAACTACCCTTAGACTTCCCACCCCATCCTTATGTACTTCTATTAAAAAGAGAGTGAGAGGGATGAAACAAGGGTTAGTAAAAACAATGCAGACTATATCTCTGTAATGCCTATAGACAACTTGTCAGCATCCTTGCTCTTACACATTCAGTGGCAGAATGGATAGCAGCAGTGATTTCACTCGTCTAAATTATGACAACAAAGCTTTGTTAGCACGGTTGCCACGTTTTGCCTCCACAGCTTATATGGCTATACCTGCAACAGGTTAGAGAAGGAGATCAGGAAACTATCAGATGATCTGTAATAGCCAAGCAATTCTGTAGCTACTCCAAGGGTCTGAGTAGAAATGGAATTTCTAAAGAATACCCAAGGCTAATAATTGAAATACATTTTTTAGTTAATATTGTGTTTTTGTTTTACTTTCTGATTCATGCAGTACAAGAAACATTTATTTAAAAACAATTTTTCTCCTCTAGTATATTTTCTTTCATTTACCAAACTCCCATTTAAAAAAATAGAAAACCGAGCTAAGAAGATGAATAAATTTTTGTATGCTTAAATCTACAATAACATTTTTTTTCATAACTATAAAATGAAGGCCTATTGACCCATGTATTATATCCATTATTACAACAGGGATACAAGCAGGATAAAAGTAAAAACACATTATTTGACTGCCTGGAAATCATATTCTGAAGATTAACCATACATTACTGTTTCTGTATTAGAGATCTCTGTCCTTCAGTCTTACAACCCTAGGATTTACAGAGCTCCCTCCCACCACATGCACACCACATCAAAAGCAGCATTCAATATTGTTATCATGAATCGTATCGCTATGGGCAGTCATTTTGTATTCTCTCAGCATGATAAGAACCTAAACATAAGGTTACTGGATGAAAGAGAGTATAATAGACAATGTTGCTTTAGATTTTACATTTTTTCCCTAAGAATCTAATCAAATAGAAGGTAAATAAAGGAAATTACTAAAGACTTAGCAGGAAAAAAAAACTCATAACACTAGAGTTCTAACGTTTTGTCACTTCATTTAAACAAAGGTCACTTTTTTTTAATTTTAAAAAATATGTTCCTTGATTTTAGAGAGAAAGAAAGGGGAAAGGAGAAGAAAAATGTGTGTGTGAGAGAGAGAGACATTGATTGGTTGCCTCCCACCCAAGTCTGCACCGGGGATCAAATCTGCAACCAAGGCATGTGCCCGGACTGGAGTCAAACCCACAACATTTCATTGTATGGGAAGGACAGCTCTCTAGTCAACTGAGCCACACCGGCAAGGCCTAAACAAGGGGATTTTTAGAGATCTTTCTAACAATTAGATTAGAAATAATTCTCAACACCTATTTTGTCATAGTCGTGCAATACTGCATACTTACGAGTTTTTAAATGGAATTTCAACTAAGGAAGTCCAATTTATTATATCCTTAGAGAATCATGTTTTCTAAACATTAATGTGAGGAAAAAACAAAGAAATACTCTTCAAAGCTTACATTTTGTTAGAACGATGGAGGAATAAAATTGAACATACTATCCTTATAGTGACTACCTATTATTCCACCAATTGATTAATGTAACATTTAAGAAGTACCATTAAAATAAAGAAAAACAAATCTTGAATCATGAGCAGAATGCATTTAAATTAAACTTTTAATGTAAAGAAAATTATCACTAGGAATAAAATATACTTCTGTACTGCCTGGAAGGAAATACAAAAAGAAAAAAACAAAAGGTATATTAAAATTTCATTCATGAATGAAAAGTGGTCAGTTTATCCAGATAGGTCATCAAATTTTTATGCACACTTAATAGTTTATTTATTTTGTAGGTGTTCAATTGTATATTGGAATGATAAGATCTTTCATTAGTTTTATAAAAGGTGAAGACACAGCTTTCATGTGGCCATTTATTTTCTAATTTTTTTGATGAATTCCAAAGAATAAAGTTTGACGTGCCAACCCATGGTTTATTGAAGCTATTTCTAAGATGTACAATAATGTATTTGAGACATTACTTTCTGGTCCTCTGTTCCCAGGGTCAATAGGGAATACATCCAGGATAAATAATGAATCTGACATTATAAAATTTAGATTATTAGGACTTAAATAATTAGTATGACTTTTCAGGACTAAATATTTCTTATATTAATTGCCTCAGTGAATATTTTAGGGTGAAATTATGAAAAAAATTGAGACCAACAGGTTGTTAAGGTCTGAAGAAGAGATTCCTAATTAATTGAAAGGAGACTGACTCACTGGTATAGGTGTTATCACTTAAATTTCTTTGAAAGATTTAAATAGTTTTGCAGGAAGTGTGATGACTCGTCTACAAGAACAGCTTTAATTCTTCTCTAATATATATGAAGCTGAACTAACCAAACTATGAAATACATAGCAGAGTTTAGATTAATTTGTTTGGAAATATTTTAAGGAATATAGCCTCTCTGATTGATTAGAATGGCCACTAACTGATTGATTTTAAGCAGAACTATATTGTATTGTACCACTAAAGTGAGTATCTTATTTGGACTTCCTTAAAAAAGATCCCAAAACAAGAACTTAGGCACATTTTCAAGATCATTATTGTAGACTTTGATTCCAAATTCTCCCTAGATATTTGAAGAATCAGAATGCTTCTCAGGATGGCCCAAATAGTATAGGGGATACTGGAGTTCTCAATCAAAGCCCCTGTTCTCCATTGCTTGAGGATTTTCTCCCAGGGTGCTAGCACCTTTGTACTTCTGGGCTATTCTTGTGGCCAAATTGAGTCAGGACAGAATATTGGAAGATGCAATGAGATCAAATTCTGACCATACAGCCCAAGATGAGCCAAAAGATTGTGGTGCAGTCAATAAAGGCAAGTTCTACAGTGAGTTTAGAGGGAAAGACACACACACACACACTGACTTTTTTTATCAGACCACCTGAATGATAATGAGTGCCCGCTAAAAACAAAGACTTGAGGGTATTGTTTCTTCCAATAATTGCAGTTGTTTCTGAAGGTAATCCTGGGTGACACTAAGATGAAGTCACCAGCAAATAGTAGTCTTCTTATTAGATGTATATTATTATATCTAAAAGATTTGCCAAATATTGATTTATATAACAAAAGGTAAACTGAGTCATTGACCAGTTTTACATCATTTCAGATTATAATATGCTCTAAGAAGAGCAGGGGCTTACCTTTCCTTAACTTGGGAGCACACAGTAGATAAAATTTAGCTAAATCACACAGACTAGTTATCCAAAATACTCCGTTGATATTCTGAAATCTGTAGCTTTGCAATTAAAAAAATAAAACATGTAGTTTTAAGAAGATATCTAAAAAAAAAAATCCATAATTTTGAATAGAGAATAAAATATATTTAATCATTACTGAATACAATCAGATTGACAGCTTTCACCATGAAGGAAATTTACCATTTTTGGTTATCTCTTTAGATTGCGGAAACTATCAATTATTTTGTGCAGTAAAATATCAGATTATTTTAAGTTAAAAATCAAC
This sequence comes from Mormoops blainvillei, assembly GCA_004026545.1. NCBI lineage: Eukaryota > Metazoa > Chordata > Mammalia > Chiroptera > Mormoopidae > Mormoops > Mormoops blainvillei. The sequence goes on along the minus strand of PVJD01003367.1, from coordinate 20,581 downwards.
TGAATTTCAGAGTTTAAAAATAAATAGCCAAGTAAATGATTGAGCTTCCAAAATTATCTTAATTAGATAAGTTCTTTTGTATGTCTCCCCAAAATTTATAATTTACCTTTGCTTTATATTTTATTGCATTTATTGGGGGTAACACTGGTTAACAAAATCATGTAGGTTTCAGGTGCACAATTCTACAACATAGCATCTGTACACTTTATATTTTACACTAAAAAAGCATTGCCTACAGCTTGATTAGAAGCAGACTTTGGAAGATACTACCATTTTAACATCAAAGAACAAATAACTATATTTAGTTATTAGATACTTTCCTACCCTTCAAAGACAAAAAAAAATGGTCTTGACACTTGAGGATACCACAGTTACGTTAGGCAGGCGGGCAAAGAGACAGATTATAACAATTAAATATGCCAAATTATGGTAGATGAATGTGTATGTTTCCAGTGGCAGTCAAAGTAAGGGACACAGAGTCCATGCTGGTATTTCAGCATTTATATTTACATATGCCATATTATTTTCAATAAGAATTACTATTTTCACTGAACACTGGTCAACTTAATACTTGCTCTTCTCCACAGCTATCTTTTCTAACAAATATTTAGTGTTGTTTTATACCATTGCACCATGTAAAAAGGATAACAATAAATCCCTGCTCTGCTCTCCTTTGCCTACTGCTTACAAAAAATATAAAGGACAGCTCATGTTAGTTTAGCTGGGAGTCGTACTCAATCTTAGAAAAACTTTACCTATGAATCCCAGAAATCAACATATTTTGGAAAAGTATATTTCAGAGGCATCTTAGTTATGTTATCATTGTCTAAGATATTCAAAAATTTAATAATAAATAAAAATTTATTTATTAAATAAAATTTAAAAATTTCCAATTTTTATATTAAAAATCACAATTAGTAGGTACAAAATAGCCAAGGGGATGTTAAGAATAGTATAGGAAATGGAGAAGCCAAAGAATGTATATGCACAATCCATGGACATGAACTAAGGTGGGCGGTGGGGATTGTTGGAGGGAAGGAGGGTACCTGGGAAAGGAGGACAAAGGAGGAAAAACTGAGGCAACTGTAATAACATAATCAGTAAAATATATTTTAAAATGTGTAAATGGTGAGAATCTAACTTAAAAATAATAAAGCTGATGCTATAAAATTGAATGTTCTTTTAACCGAAGTTGGAAGCTACTGAGCTTTGTTTCAGCTAGAACAGGAAGATAGTGGGAACAAGAACTGTCTATATTTCATTCACTGTTGTGTTAATAGTAAAACACCCGTATATAGTGGACTCTAAAATATTGTTGAACGACTGACCTAATTAGTTATTAAAAGGTAAAATATAAATTTTGTGATAATTAAACATAATAGAATCAGTAAGTGTATATTTTCCTAAAGGAAGAGAACAGACATGAACATGATAAATCACTATTTCCATCAGAACACAGATATTAAAATAGCCAATGAATTCATGAAAATAACTATATATAAATCAGCAAGATGGCAGAGGAGTGAATGGAAGTCACACTGACCTCGTCCCAGGACCAATCTGGAATTAAACTAAATTGTGGAGAAATCACCTGGAACAAACAATTGAGTAATAGCGAGAGAGAAGCCTTATAACCTTGGACAGACAGAAGAATCAACTTCAGCACAACCTGACTGGTAAGGAATATGGTAGAGAGGCAAGAGGGCTGGTTAGGCACCCACAGGTGGCAGCACCAGAGGGATATTTAAGGGACCAGTTGGATGCCCCTGAAAAGAGTGGAGTCTAAACCATAAATGGGGATCCCCAGCACCAAAAGTACGCAGATAACAGCCAGCCGCGAAAAGTGGCAGGGTTGCTCTCTGCCAGAGACCAGCAGCTGAAATGCAAAGAGATATTTAAAGGGCCAACACATAAATTTACATTTGCAGCCACTCACCTTCGGCTCTGACAATGGCAGGGACAGAGCGGGCTGGAGATTCTTGAGGACAGACTAGGAATGGAGACTTTGGGGAGAGAACTGAGAAAGTAGCTGCAGGAATCCCAGTGCTGAGTCATTCCCCATAAAGCAGCAGCCATCATGCTCAGGCAGACCTCTCCCCTCTGAGCAGCGGCAGCCTGAGGGGAAACAATAGCCCCACCCCCAGGAAGGACTCTGCTGCACCCTATGGTGCTTAAGCCTGACTGGTGAGTGCAGAGTGACTAAATTAACAACTGGAGGAGACAGCCACAGACAGTAGGTCCCTGGAAGTCTAGAACAGACTGCCTGAGGTCAGACGGGGTCAACATCTGACATCTCCAGAGTAGAATATAGCAAGTAAAAACAGTGGTAAATACTAGAGGCTACCAAGACGAAATCCACTGTGCTCTTCTCCGTGATTTGCGGTATTTTCTTCCCTACATAACTTTTTAACATTCATTTCTTGTGCATCAAAATTGTGCACATTAAGTCACTAGATTTTATACTATAGTTTATCTCTCTCCTTTTTTATAATAGTCTTAACCTCTTTACGGCCTTATTAATATTGGTTCATTTGCTGTTGAAAGTGGGACTGCAAGAGGGAGGTATTTTTGCGGATGTGGGTCTGTTTCCTGGGGTTTGTGGTTTTCTTCTGGTAGCACCTGCACAACAACACACAAGATGTGTTTGGCAGAGTGACCCTCACTCCACCAGCTGAAGGGAAGGACCCATCAAAGAATGACCAAACAACAATTAAAACCCAGTTATTTCCAGAGAGCCAACGTAAACGGCATAAAAGGCATCCCAAAGCATCAAGTTCAGGAGCTCAAGGTGACGGTGCCACTGAATCTCACAGGTCTCCTACCATAGAAGTTCACACCACAGTCAGGGAGTCAAAACACATCAATTTAAGTAGCAGAAGCAAACAAAAAGAATCTCACAAATAATCGGAAGGCAAAGAAACAACCCCCAATAGAAGGAAAGGAGGAATCCTCAGAAGAAGTGCTAAATGAAACAGGGGCACGTAAATTATCCAATATTGAGTTCAAAACAATGGTTATAAGGAAGCTCAATGAGTTCAGTAAGAAATACTAAAAACTATGGAGAAACTATACGGGACTTATAACAAACTACATCAGCATGAAAAAGGACATAGAAACTATCAACAAAAGACAAGAGGAAATGAAGAATACAATTTCAGAACTGAAGAACACAGTAGAAGGAATCAAAAGGAGGCTAGATGAAACAGAAGATCAAATCACTGTGCTGGAGGAAAAGGTAGAAAAAAAGCTCCCAGAAAGAGAAAAGAAATGAAAAAAGACTCAAAAAGAATGAAGAAGTGTTAAAGGAAATACAGAACAACATGAAACTTAATAATATTCATTTAATAGGGATACCAGAAAGAGAAGAAGTGTAAGGGATAGAAAACCTGTTTGAAAAAGTAATGATAGAAAACATCCCTAATTTGAAGACAGAGAAAGTCACACAAGTCCAGGAAGCACAGAGGGACACAAAGTGGCCCATTCTAAGATACATCATAATTAAAATGCCAAATTTCAAAGCCAGAGAATTTTAAAGGCAGCAAGGGAGAAACAGGAAGTAACATACAAGGGAGCCCTGATAAGGATAGCAGCTGACTTCTCCATGGAAACACTATAAGCCAGAAGGGGGTGGCAAGAAATATTCCGAGTAATGGAAAGCAAAGGCTGCAACCAAGACTACTCTACCCAGCAAGGCTCTCAATTAAAATGGAAGGTGAAATAAGGAGTTTCCCAGACAAAAGAAGGCTAAAAGAATACACCTTCACCAACCTAGCATTGCAAGATATGCTAAAGGGAGTGTTTTAAGAAGATGAAGAAAAAGGGTGAGAGAGAGGAACACAGGTACAAAAGGAAAAAAATGAGTAAGTACCTATAAAATAACCTTAAATGTAAATGGATTAAATTCTATGATCAAAAGACATAGGGTAGCTGAATGGATAAGAAAATATGACCTACACATATGCTGCCTATAAGAGACTAATCTCAGAACAAAAGACCTACATAGGCTGACAGTGAAGGGTTGAAAAAATATCCCACACAAATTGACAGGAAAAAAATGCCAAGATAGCAATACTTCCATCAGATAAAATAGACTTCAAAACATAGGCCATAAAAAGAGACACAGAAGGACATTTCATAATACTCAAAGGAACAATCCATAAAGACATAAACATTGTAAATTTATATGCACCCAACATAGGAGAGCCCAAATATATAAGGAAAATCTTAGAGGACTTCAAGAAAGATATACACAAAAACAGAGTAATAATAGTAGGGGATTTTCACACACCACTGTCAACAATGGATAGATCTTCCAAACAAAATATCAACAAGGATATTGTGGAACTGAAAGAGTCATTAGATCAAATGGACTTAATTGATATTTATATACAAATATATGTATAAACTTTCTTCCCAAAGAAGCAAACTACGCATTCTTTTCAGATGTACATGGTATATTTTCAAAGATAGGCTACATGATAAGACACAAAACAAGCCTCAACAAATATAAGAAAATTGATATCATAACAAGCGTTTTCTCAGGCAAGAGCTTAAAACTAGAAACCAACCTCAAGGAAAAAAGTCAGAAACATTCAAACTCATGGAGATTGAATAGCATGCTGTTAAACAATGAATGGTTCAATAATAAGATCAAGGAAGAGATCAAAAAGTTTCTGGAAACAAATGAAAATGAACACACAACAGTCCAAAACCTATGGGACACAGAGAAGGCAGTTCTGAGAGGGAAGTTTATAGTAGTACAGGTCTACCTAACAAAGATAGTAACATTTCAAGTAAACAACCTAACCTTACATCTACAAGAACTGGAGGAACAACAACAAACAAAACCCAGAACGAGTAGAAGGAAGGAAATAATCAAGATCAGAGCAGAACTGAATGACATAGAAACTAAAAAAACAGTTCAAAGGATCAATACATCCAGGAGCTGGTTCTTTGAAAAGATAAAAAAAATTGACAAGACTTCAAGCAGACTCATCAAGAAAGAAAGGGAGAGGACCCAAATAAATAAAATCAGAAATGAAAGAGGAGAAAGACGAGACCTGTGAGATTCTCTCTTGGTCCCACTCTGGACAAGTTGGTGAAAGAGCCTGAACATATTCCCACCATTGGAGCTGGCGGGAAATTGGACCTCACAAATCTCATCTGTGCGTGAGAACTTACCCTTACTTACTGTCCTCTAATAATACTTGCTCTGCTTTGTCCAATTACCTACTACCTCTTTGCACAACTAGATCTCCTCAGGAGTCCCTTGTGTGAGGATCAAATGTGCTGTTCTCTTGGTGTGTGGAGTGTCATTGGCTAAAACACCTGAATCAAATTTTGGGTGGGGGTCCACGCTGCAAAACAACCACATATTTCTTTAAAAGGAGTTTCCACATCAGTTCTCTATCAAATTAATGATATTACTCAAGGATCCAATAAAATACCCAAGACTTAACTGTCTTGTTACAGGTAGCTGAGCTGTATCAATATTCCCCATAGGTAAAAGTTTGAAAACTGAAAATTGATCCTTGATTTATTTTCCTATTTTATAATTTCACTGAGCACTGCTATAAACAAGATAATAAGCTATTCACTTCTTTAAAATACTACTCATTTCTTTAAAATACACTTTGTGCCTAACATACAATAAGCACCTAATAAATGCTGTTTGAATAAAGGAACAAATAAAGATTATTGATAATCTGCTTATGTTTATTGTTAATAAAGTATATATTATAATTATATATTATATATATAGATAGTAGACATGCATTCAAGTAAGAATCCATACTGTCTTAAATTTTCATAGTATAAAAAATAATATTTTCTGAAAATGGAGGAATAAATAATGCATATATTAACAATCTAAAAATCTGCATCCATGTGGAACTATTATTTAAAATGAGTGCAAAATTCAACAAAGAATGTCAGAGTTTTGGGAAACAGAATTTTGACAACTATTTTGATGATGCAATACCAATATGGAGATATAACTATGCTATTAATAGTTATCAGATTATAGCCCTGCTGGTGAAAACAATTAGATGTCTTAATTAGTTACACTATTAATGAACCCTGATCTTCTATTAGGAAAATTGAGATGGAAGTATTTCATTTATAGTTTTACACTAAAACAAACAAATCCACGAACTGAAAGAATCGATAATTTTCTATAAGTTTTTCTAAGGCCTCCACTGATAAAAAATAAATTAATTTTTTTGTATATTTTATTGAGTATGCTATCACAGTTGTCCCATTTTTCCCCCCTTTTTCCCCTCTGCCCTGCACTCCATCCCATCATCCCCATACCTCTTAGTCCATGTCCATGGGCTGCACACACCAGCTCTTTGGTTTCTTAGTTTCCCACACTACCCCAAGCCTCCCCGTGACCCCTTTTTTTTTGGTCAACCCTTTCCAGCCACCACTTTCCCCAGCCCCACCCTCCCCCACCTCCCACCCTCAATCCTTCCCCCATTTGGCTTTGTCAATGGGTCCTTTATGCATGTTCCCTGATGACCCTTCCCCTCCCTTTCCCCTCCCTCCCTCTTCCCCTCTGGTCACTGTCAGTTTGTTTTTTATTTCAATGTTGCTGGTTATGCTTTGCTTACTTGTTTATTTTGTTGATTAGGTTCCACTTATAGGTGAGATCATATGGTATCTGTCTTCGATCACCTGGCTTATTCAGTTTGTTCATTGCTTCCTCTGGAGTTGCCTTCCTCTTCAGAAGTCTCCTCTTCAGGGAATATTGCTTTCTAAACGGTCTCTGCTGTACCTGGTGCAAGCGTTAATCAGCACAATCCCCTGTTAAGTCATCCTGCACTAAGTGTAAACTTGTACAGCGTGTTTTCAAATTACTATAACAACCATGAGAAAGGTGAAATGTTTTTAAAATCATATTTTTCGATTATTTTCAGAGCTCATGTTCAAGATAAATGTTGTCTGCACAAGAAGTGTAAAGGATCTTGCTTGTAATGTATTTATTGCAATCTTTTCTGTGCTAATATAAAAAGTAGAGTTCCTGTGCAATAACTGAGGTTAGAAATATTTGTAGAACCAGGGAATAGAGCATGATTTTCTAAATATTTCTTTGACCCCAAAAAGAATGTGGAAGAGACTACTAGTCTGAAAGTGAATTTGCTGATGTGGAAGGAATAAACTTAGCAAAAGAACATTAGCTCAAACATATCTAACTGAATGTTGTAACCTGAAAACAACTTAAGATATATCAAATTTTAAACTAAAAGAAAAGGGAAACAATTAAGAAAAGTAAAGAGAGAATGAGGTGTTTGTTTTTTTTTGTTTGTTTGTTTGTTTTGTTAAGATGTGGCAATCATTGGCTCCTGGCATTGTGGTGTTTGAGTCAAGATTCTGGAGAATCTTTATTACTGGGATTTCTTGCCAGCACTGAAGTCATAGAAATGCATGTATACAGTCTTTTTAATGAAGAGCCATGAATTCAAGGGCCCATTCCTCAGATTTTCAATGCAGTGTTTGTGTTAACACTATCTGATGAGGTTCCTTCTATTATCATTAAAGAGAAGTCTTATTTGAGAGTAATTTCAGATTCCTGGCTAATGGTCACAAAGAAGTCTCAATTTTATCCTTAAGGAAAACACAAATTTGTCTACAGTGCATTAAAATACTATAATAATACATTATATAATTGTGAAAGCTTTTATTTATAGATTTTTATTGTTGTTCAATTACAGTTGTCACCATATCCCTCCTCTTTACTCTCCCAGCCCTACCCACCCCTACCTGCCACATTCAGTCCTTCCCCCCAGCCCATTGTCTTTGTCCCTGGGTCCTTTATACGTGTTCCTTGACAACTCTTCCCATTCTTTACCCCGTTACTCCTCTTCCCCCTCCTCTCTGGTCTCTGTCAGTTTGTTCTTTATTTCCATGTCTCTGGTTCTAATTGTGAATGTTTTTAAGGGTCAGTTGTTCTCAATTTTCATTGTTGTATATGGGCAATAAGAACAATGGCATTGGTAGATGATGGGCAACACTGAATAAAACATTAATACTTACATTTATTTAAATTATTCTAAAGCCAAATGTGTGGTTTTCCAGATTAAAGTGAGACTATTATTAATCACAACAATAACCATATCTGTTTTCCCTACCCCATTCTCAGAAAAATGTGATGAGAGGCAGATGATTTCCTATGCAGGTACAAAAGTGGTTTTCTTATACTGTATGAGAGGAGTCTGAAATTATGAACCTGTGAATTTATATCAAAACTGATGTACTCCTCCTCACTTCGGAGAGAGAAATCCTATCTCCCTAATGAAAACAAATATTTTCTAAGACAAGAAGACAGGAATATAAACCCCTACCTTTGTGTATAACACACTTAAAATTAAAAAGTAATTGTTTCTGGAAGATAAAAGAGGACATTCTCTATCTTTATAGCACATCAATCTTCATTGCTCAGGAGGCTGGAGCCCTACAGGAACACTGAAAAATCCAGGGAGGACTGTATTTCCAGTGTCTTGCAAAGCTTTTTTCAAAATATAAAAATAAAAATTGAGTGTCTTCAGTATTGGAAAATTAAGTTATATAACCCAGGTTGGAAACATAGAGTCTTCAAGTTTTAGGAAAGTTTTAGCTTTTTTGTTTGTTTATTATTGTAGAGATTGATATCTTTTTAAAATTGTTTTTAGAGAGAGAGAGAGAGGAAGCTAGAGAAGAAGGGAAAGAGAGCGAGAGAGAGACATCGATTTGTTGTTCCATTTATTTATTCATTCACTCATTGATTCTTGTATGTGCCCAGATCAGGTATCGAACCTGTAACCTTGACATATCAGGACAATGCTCTAACCAACTTAGCTACCCAGCCAAGGATGAGATAGTTATTTTTGGATAGAGCAAAACTTCTAGCCATCCAGAAAACAAGCAATAATATTCATTTGAATGATTGAATTGTATAAAATCCATTTGCCAATGTTCAATTACTTAATGCCCTACTTCTATAGATTTTTGCCAGGATTATCAGGTTGGCATGAGACATATCGGATGGGACATGTCCCATGATACCAGAGAGACATCCTCAGAAATTTCAAGTGAAATTGCCCAACATGCTGATTTAAGATTACAGCCAAATTTCCACTGTTATGGTGAAAACTAAATAATAAATTATGTTGGCTGACTTGAACACACTGAAAGAGAGTGGAAAAGTTTGGTTTTTTAATCCTGTCATGCCCCAGTTTTGAGGTCCTGGCTGAGGACCTGGCTGAGGCTGGTCAGTTGTCTACACTCCCAACCACTTACCTTAACGGGCTCTCATACACCAAGACACTGTATACACAAGGTGTAAATGCCCCATGGGGGCAGGTACCAGAAAAATGGGGACAGCCCTGTGCCCCAGAGCCCTCCAAATCAGTGATCCCTTGATATCTAGTTAATGTCACTCTACTTTCCATACATATGTTTCCCCCTTAGCTCCAACTTGCTGCAGCTCAGCTCCACCTTGTCCCCTGGTGAGAACCCACCACAAAGGGCTCTTCCCAACATCCTTCTCTTGTTCTGCCTTTCATTTTCCTTCAGTGTCAGTGTGTTATGTCCCACCGTTAAAAGAATCTTTAAATGTATAAAACAGAAGGTAGAATCCTATTTTAGAAGTGACATTCAGTTAATTTATAAGAATGTAGTCACTGATTATACTTGAATGAAAACATTTAAGATTGTTTATTAACAAAATTTAATATTAGTCTAAAGTTTTAAATTAAATTAAGAATTTGGAAATTGTAATTAGAGTCAACATGTTAATCCCTTATTATTTATAGCATTACTATAATTTATGAGATTTAACATTTTAAAATATATTCTATTAAAATTTTTAAAAACTCTGTTTTTATATATATATGAAATTTTAAACTAATGTGAGAACAATGGTAGCTTTCTTGACTCATACACTAATGTGCAAAATTTTAAAAAGTTAAAATCACTATATATTTAGCCATAGTCTTACATAGACTGTATTATTTTTGTTGACATTAATTTACATAGTAAAACATGGAAAACATTCATATTTCTTAACCTGTGCTATTCAACTTCTTAACTTGGATATGGCATGCACTATTTTAAACACAATTTACAAACTTATGTGTTTATAAAACTTAATTTTAAAGACTCCTTAAATCATATTTAAACTTTCTTCTTTATTTTGTAGAACTAGTGATCATTTTTTTTTTCTTTTTTATCTAATAAGTTAAGCCATTACTCAATTATTTTACCTAGCTGCAGTCTTTTTGTATTTGTTGTTGTCTTTTTTTAACATAGCTCACATATTTTAAGATAAATTCAGCTTACTCTTTTTCTTCATTTTTTTCAGAAGGCAATTGCTGTTTACTATCTAGAATAGACATTTTTAGAGTGAACACATGGCAACATTTATTTTTGTCTAATTAATCTCCAAAGTTTTCCAAGAGAGATGACAAAGTGAGAAAGAAAAAAAATAAAAATAAAAATAAAAGGAAGTTTGAAGGAGTTGGTTTCAGACAAATGTCAAAAGCTATCTTCCCTGTGCAAGAAAACGATTAGAGGAAAGAAACTTTCTCTCTCTCTCACACACACACACACACACACACACATTTTTATAGTTGATTAAAATAGTTAACTGTCTCACAAATGTCTTCCTTTTAGACAAGTAAAATTAGAATGTCCCCTTTTTGTGTTATGAGGTCTCTAAAGTGAACATCTTCATGTGGCAATTTCTCTAAGCGACCATTGTAAATCTAGGTTGTCCTTTTTAAAATGCTTACAAAAATTGGAACATGCTATTGGTACCCATAGAAATAGACAGAGGGGAACTAATATAGTGGAAAATTCATAAACGATGGCTGCCCTTTGCCTTTTATTGGTAAAAAGTATTAGTAAGTCCCCCCAAAAGTCTAATCCAATGTTACATTCTTCCCTAGGTCATATAAGCCCTTAGCAATGATAAAAACAAGTAGTGAAGTCTCAACTAAGGATATTAAAAATGATGACAGTAACTATAATGAAATCTCCAGCAGCCCCCTGCACAAAAGCCCAGCGTCCTGGGCAGTAGCAGAACTAATGTGAATGACATTGAGGCAAGCACATAGTTAGAAATCAGGAAGTTCCAAAAGCATCTGCAGCAAATTCAAATTATGCTACAGAAAGCTAGGACAGACATCCTAAACCAGACAGCCTAAGTTCCTGAAATAGTTATTTTAATCCAAATGAGAAGCTGGACTTGAGATAGGAGACTAGGAGACAGTAGATAAAATGAAAATGAGGAAGTCCTGGGAGGCTGACATCAAAGTAAGTAGCTGATGTTGACACCGACATCCTGTACTCTGATAATAGTCTTGTAATATCATAATAATACTTAAAACCACAGCTGGGCCTGTGCACTTTGATCCAGAACAACCTATTGTACACCTTAGCATTATTATGATCTGATTATAATAAATCAGCATTGTGGCTTCCAACCCCTGAATGGGCAATCAGGGAGAACAATGGGTGATTGCATGCACTGTAGGTAAAAAATTATAACTTCTAACACAAGCACAGCAGAAAGTAAATTAAGAATCGGAAAGTAAAATGTCTTATAAAATTATAATGCCTCAAAAGATAGGGGGCCTTTCTCCATTCAGGGGATTGGTATGTTCCCATATTCTGTGGAGTGTACTGTCCTTAATAAAGTTTATTTTTTTCACTTAGTCTATGTGATTTGCCCAATTCTTTGTTTGAGATCACCAAGAACCTGATTGCATGTACACACCAGTGACAACCCTACCAAAGTATGGAAAGAAAAACATACAAAGAAAGCAGTAAGTTCAAGCCTCTCTTAAAATTTTGCAAGTGAGAGCAACTTAAGGTACCTATTAATGAGGGAAGGGGCGAGTAACAAAGATTTTACTTGAGGAAAGCAGTCACTTTTGTTTCAAGACTGTTCACTATTCAAAGCCCTGGAAGGGTATATAGAAATAGGTTGTATTAATCATGGATCAGTCTGCAAATACAGCAGGAATGAAGTCAGGGTATAGTTGGTCAAGCAATCTCAGTTTAGCAGAACTGGGTAGAAATATTTGGGGACTAAAGTCTTGCAAGTTTCAAAAAACATTAAGGTTATACTTCCAATTAGTTTCAATATATGAATACATTTATTGGGTTTTGTAACAATGTTCAAAACTATGAAATCTTCAACATGTTTTGAATAAATACAGTCTTGAAATAACCTTTTTCTTCTTTCTACCTCTCAGCACATTTATAGTTACATATAAATAAAATTTCTGGAAAGTGAGAAAATAATCTGCTAAAGCAGTATATCCTTTATTATCTTATATTAAATCTTTAGCCTTTTATACATACAAGTAAAAGTTATTATTACTTGTTTGTCTTAACAATCAGGGCATGTGTATCTCTAATGCTAGTTGCTTATCATTCCCACTATTTCCTTTGATAAGTTAAATAGTTTCTGGAATTAGCAAATATTTTTATGAAATATGAAACTTTAATTTTTTTTTTTCAATTACAGTTTGCATTCAACATTGTTTTATATTAGTTTCAGGTGTTGCAACTTTGTTTTGTTTTCAGAAAAGGATAAAGCAAATAAAAAATATTAGTGCTGACTAGTGAGAGTTCAGGAACATTTCTTCCTGTCTGGCTTATTTCCCTCAAGCTTTTAAATCAATAATAAAACAACAAAAAAAAATATTGCTGAATCCCCACATAGAGAAGCATTGTGCTAGGCATTGTGGGGATTTGAAAAGGTTATGAGGAACATGTTATTTCAAAAGAACATCACATAATTAAAGATAGATACACATTTATATACATATATGCAAAGAGAAAATATATAGTACTTAATAATACTGGATATAATAAAGTAAACTATTATAGCATATTATATAATAAGCTTTTACACAGTCCATGGCTATAAAATATATGAAACAAAGTTGATAATCTTGAGAAATAAAGGAGAGTTGAACAATAAGTTTTTAATGAGATGAATGTAGCTCTCAAAGGAAAACTAAGGGGTAGAGGAGCAGTGGTGAGACAAAAGAAAAGGAAAGATACAAAGTGTATATACTGTCACAGCTTTTATCAGAAATAATGGTGGGGTCAGTAGATATCCTTTTTCTCCCTCAAGTTGACATGTTTTGTCCTAAGTTTAAGAATATTGTTTGAAGTGACAAAACCAGAATCAAAACAGATTATATAATTTTCAAATCACTAGAGAATTTATTACACAGAGGGATCACATCTTATAAATAACAAATGTAAAGAAAATGCTCTTGAGCACTGAGAAAAAAATAAGTAAAAAATGTAACCAGAGTAAAAATACAACTTTGTATCATCCTCAAAAGTAAACCACAATAACCACTCAGAACGACTGAGAGAGAAAGTATGGAAAGTGCCCAAGTAGGCACCAGAACAAATTGAATAGTTATAATGATGATAGTGGTGTTAAATAAAACTATCAGAAAAAAAATGTTAATTCAAAGTAAAAATCATTAAATGAGAGTAGTTACTAAAAATAGATTGACAGAAACAATATAATTGTCTTTGGGCTGCTATAACAAAAATACCATATTCTGAGTGGCTTATGCAGAATTTATTTTTCACAGTTCTAGGGCTGGGAAGTACAAAATCAATGTACCTGCACATTCAGTGTCTGGCGACTGCTCACTTTCTAGAGAGCCATGTTTTAACTTGTAACTTCACAGTAAGGAGGCGTTAGCTTTTTGAGGTCTTTTCTGAGGGTACTAATCTCAACCATGAGGGCTCTTCTCTGAGGGCCTAATCGCCTCCAAAAGTCTGACCTTCAAAACCATCACATTAGAGGTTAGGATTTCAACATATGAATCCCAAAATTCATATGTTAAAATCCTAACATTTAGTCTATAGCAATCATAATGCAATTTATTAACATCTTCCCCTGATGTTGACATCAAGTGTGCATTACAATAATATGTGCTATAAAATGTAAATAACCCAATTAATGAAAATTGGAATATGTACATAGAATATTTTTGAAAACACATTTAATAAACTAAACAGTACAAGCTTTTTATATGCCTAGTCACACAATCTATAGAAAATATATAATGTTTAGTCATGTATTGAGTAAAAAGAAAATTATTAAATTCCCCAAAAATGGAAATTATAAAGAATTTCTCTAATCACACCACAATTTATAAAGAAATTGTAAATGTAGAAGTACAAAAAAATACTTATTGAAATGGAAATTTATTAAATTATTTTAATTGTTGGATGAAAAAGTCATAAAAAATCAATTGCCTATAATTATTACTACGTATTTAAAACTATAGATATAATGACAATTGTACCAAGAGGAAATTAAGCTCCTTAAAACTCTTCATTACTCACAAAAGAAAAGAATGAAAACAGTAAAAGACACATGCAATTTGATAACATACAGAAAAAAACCCCAAAATATAAGATTTATAATTCATAAAAATAAAAGCAGAAATTTTGAAATTGAAGAGAAATTCTACAGAACTCTAATTCAGCTAGGGAGTGATTCTTGGAACAGAATAACCTAATAGCTAGTATAAAGAAAAAGAAAGCAATATCGAAAAGATAATGTCAAAGTAAAAATTGCACTGGCCACATTTAAACAGGCCAGGGTGACTTTAACCAAGGCTATTGTAATAAAGAAAAGAACTGAATTCTGAACTCAATTCTGTTGTAACTAAGGGTTTTTAGGAGATGAATTGGGTGAACCTTAGGCCATATATGTTTACTAATTGGCCTTACCTAAAGGAAAGTACTCTTGCTCCTACCTTCATGACAGGAGGTGGTTTGACTACTTGAACTTAGGCTCCTACTCTCCATGAAGACTGGGAGAGAGCGGTGCTCTCAAACTTGGTGATTATTTTTTACAGGGATGGCTCCAGGCCCTTGAAAAAGACTTTTCCTGGATTGTAAAACTGGCAAGAGTCTTTAAAAAGAGGCAGAGGGAGAATTTGCAATGATAAATTTTCTAAAGAAGTGGTCTATGAAAAGGATGATGAGAGGCCTAGAGTCAGGAAGAACCCTACCCAAAGCTTAGTGGAGCTAAGAGAATATTAAGGCCTGACTGATGAGCACCGCAGAGCCACATTTGCCCAAAAGTCATTGCATTCAAACTTTAACATAACAGTAATAGTTATCACATGATAACTAAGTTGCCTTATAGCATAGGAAAAGGAAGAACACTTCTAAATTTTTAGTTGTATTATAATCCTTATACCTAAACAATATAAAGTAAGTATGGAGGGGGGCAGAATAAGCCAGCCCAGAATGCGCCCCTTTGGCATGTGGATTATTTAAAGTTGAAGACCATGGGGCCCAGCAGACTCAGGAAGAGCAACAGCTTTTCCTTCTCTGCCTGAAGGACTTTAGATGGAGGCCCTATGCCAGGAAGAAAGCTATCACCAGAGATAACTTTTTATATCAGAAAGACTTATCTGCATGGCATGGCAACCATTTGTTTCTCAAATATGTGCTCTTCTCAGTTTCCTGTGATTTATCTTCCTCCACTTTGAAGCTCCAGATCCCCCCCCCTTTCTCCTCAGGGGTGGGGAGAAAGGCTCAGGATGGGATATAAGCCTCAATTACCTCGCTTATTTTTTATGGGACTCCCATATGTATGAAACTCGTTTTACTTCTGCTAATCTGTCTTATGTCAATTAATTATTAGAACAGCCAGAGAACCCAGAAATTAAGAAAGGAAAAGTTTTCTGCCTCTATATTAGCAAATATAAACTACCAGCCAATCTTATTTCTCAGTATTTACATACATACACCCCAAAACTAAATTTAATATTAATTGATTAATCCTCACTGATATTAAAAGAATAATGCAATGAAAGGGTGCTATTGTGTATCAGCTGGGGTTTTAGAAGGAAAGAGATGATATACTAAAAAGAAACAAATTTAAGAAAGTTCAGTAAAAGGACTAGTTTTAAAATTTTGAACAGAATTAAAGACCAACACAGTGAAACTCCTAGGTCTGAAACAGTGAAAGGGACAAGGGGGTGGAATCCAGTTAATGGACTGCAGTGAAAACTACGGCCATGGACCACTAGACAAATCTTGGGGACATAAAGAAATGCAGTTTTTGTCAGATTCACAGTAAAGTAGAAAAGGTGGTGCATAAATATCTCCCCCTGGCTCTCCCGCTCTAAGATCTCCTGCGTGTACTTCCCACTGGCCAAGCACAAAAGGAAGGTACAGGGCGCAGGACCATTTTAGAGAGGACAGCAGGGCAGAGTTGTGTGCTGTTTGGATTTGGGGCAGGAGAGGACACAGCAAAAATGGTATCATCATTTCAAATGATCCCCAAATCAAGAGATATGTCATATTTTATTGAATATGACTACTGTAGTCCCCAAAAATGGAGGGGTTCTATGGAAAGTAATCTCACAGGGTGATCTGATCATAAATTCTTAACCGGGCACATCATAGTGGGTAGTCATACCCCAGGCATACAACTGTTTTATTAAAAGATTAACCTTTGCCTTAAGCAAGCCCTGACCATTGTTTCTGCACACCTAGGTTAACACACCTTTGAAAAGCCCCCTTTCAGACCTCTCCTTCTAATACTTAACATGTCTCAGAGAAAAAAAATAATCTTAACTACCCTAAGTCTAAGCTTTCCCTTGCTTTCTCCCACCTTCACGGTACCTTCTTTACTTCTCCATTTTAATTTCAAATGCATAAAAGAAACTGCAAAAATGTTATTCTGAGGATGATTTGAGATCTTGCTCCCCAGCATATGTCAGCTGTTTGACTCAAATAAACTTATGAAAATTCTCTGCAGGCTTGGATGTATTTTATATTGACAATGTATTGACTGGGAGATACTTTTTTTATGTTGCACTAAGAAATAAAAATGCTTTATTACTAAATTATAATACTACTTTCTAATCTGATATTGAAAAATTTGTATACTGATTTTAAAGATCCTTTAGATTAATGTAGAGTAAAAATATTGTTATCAAACAAAAATGGGGGTTCAGCTACCTGCTGCCACCAAAAGGCAAACTCAAGAACCAGAGGTTGGTGAGAAAGGAAAGAGGTTTTTTTAATTCAGATATTGCATGATGTGGGAGAATGGCAGACTCTTTCTTGTCTCAAACCCACCTCGTTCAGAAAACCCAGACAAAACCCAGCCGTCCTCAGCAAGACCAAAACAAAACGCAGTGTCCAGAGCTCCTGCTTCCATTTAAAATACCGGCCTTCGGGGCCTGCAGGCGGCCGCTAAGCGGTCAGCCAGGCAGTTTAGCTTGTCCCTGGAGGCTGTCAGGCTTCGGGTTCTCTCTCGGAACCCCACAGGTGTGCGCCCACATCGCTACTGAATTCATGTTACGTACAGATGAACCTATATCACCTTATACCAAGATATCTTGTTAAGATAAGTCATAATTTCAGGATTATTTAAGACTCCTATGAACTAAGCCATTTTAAAATCTGTGCTAAGGGATAGAAAAGAAATTAGAAAGAATTGAGAGACAACTTTTGTTCTTTCAATAAGAAAACTTGGAGAAAATCACCATGTATACTTTTAAATTTATGTTTTTGTTTACATGAAGTTTATAATCTATGTTATATGGGGAAAGAAATTACGATTCTTGACTACTAATTCCAAGTAATCTGTCGAGGTTACCAAAACGAAACAAAGCAAAACAAAATCTCATTACACTGGACAAATCCTGAGATGTGATAGTGAAGGAAGCGAATTTAGCAGGCAGAGCAGCAATGGAATGCCCTGCTGAGTATGAAAAGTCATGCCCAACTGCAGCGTGTCACTGTGACACAGTTTCTCTCGTTTCTTTTCTTTTTTCTCGCAAGCAGCAAAGCTGCTAGAACCTCTGAGGGACTGCTCACAGTGTTAATTTGGTGAATGAAAATGCTCTTAATAGTTTCTCTTTAGTAGATCCTAAATATCAAATTAAACTTCCCTCTTCCTGGAGGAAGTAGATAAACAGTGAATAAAAACAACCTGCTGAGAGACTAGGCACCAAGGGCTCCCAATCCCAGGCACGCTGAATCTCTGCTCAGATATTTTTCTGAAGGGATTTTGCCTCTAGCAGGGTGCTCTGGTGAGTTAAATGCCTGTTTCCTGCTCGCCTGAGGGCGGGGGAGGGGGATAACAACACTGCATTTGTATACCTAATTAAGTTTACGGAAGCTTGTTTCCCACTGATTGATAACAGCTAAGGTTAACAAGGAACTAGCCAAGTGGCCTTAGGTGCTTGCTGTTTACTTACACTTCTTGTTCTACATTATCCTGTCTTTTAAAATAGGCCATATTAATGGTAGGTAATGCTTCAAGATTGAGTTTTATCAAGGAATACTGTTTCTGTGGGAAAGGGGGTGTACCTAGGTTAAAAGAATAGAAATCTATGTTTTTTTTAAATTACATCACCCTCAGAATTCTTAGTTGCTTCAGTTTAAAACACACACAAATAGAGTATGTGTGTATATATGTGTGTATAGATAGACAGCTATAGATATATAATTTGTATTTCACTTATCCCACATAATAAGCTATTCGCTAAGAGTACACAGAGGAATAAACTGCAGTTCTTACGCTTACACCAGAGTGGCAAGCATTAAAGTAAGTGATAGACTTAGTGACTTGGATCACCACCTCCTGCATGGCTGGCCTTGCGCAGTAGCGAGCACTATGGAACACTAAGAACAGGAAATGCAACTTCAGTGTTATACTTTGCTACCCTTCATTCTACTTTGGCCCTGTTTTTGCTCCCAGCAAAATAATTTCCAAACATTTTTTTTCATTTAGACTTCTTAATTGTTATTTCCAAGAGGTTTAGTTCCGCACCAGTTACTTCGTAACCATCAGAAAAAGAAACTGTATTTTTAGTGTCCACAGGTGATTCTACTGTGTTCCCTAAACTCTGATCTAGCTAAATGCTGACCTGTTAGCCTAGAGTTGTAAAGACATTGTTAATTGGCTTATGAATTGAGTTTACACGGGTAGTTATAATACCATAATAAATGATATTAAAGTACTTTTAAACATTAATCCAAATTTTCAACCCAACTGATAATGTCTAGTATATATGATAAATAAATTTCTTGATATGTTATCATATTTGGCCTATAAATAGCTGCAATCCTCAGAATTGTGTAACTGCTTGTGGACTTTAGACAAGTTTTAATAATGTTAAATTAATCAACTTTGGATCTTCCATAAGGAAGTTTCATATTGTTGTATATCAGTGTATTGTTTTGAATAGGCTGATACCACTTCTGGAATTTTAACCTGTAATCCTTGTTCACAAAAGCAGATACTAATTCCCAATTTATTACATAGCTGTATGAGTTAGCAGGCATTTAAATGTCCCTAAACATTTTAAATAAAAGGGTGTACATATCTAATATGATTAAATCTGATAGTATAGCCTTAGCAAACCCTTTTTGTTCAAGGTTGTTTTCTATAGAACTATACAAATTATAGATGATATGATCTGACTTTTCATATATGAATTATGTAAGGATCAGGGTGACCACAAGCCAGATATTAGGAAAGGGGCCTTAGATGTTTTTTCTTTAAGTACTTGGACTCTGGAACTCCATTTAGAGCAGTATTTGTTGCTTTAAATGTAACCCGAAATTTTTCTTTGCTAATTTAGAGATGATAACACTGGTGGTTAATTGATACTTTGCTGATGAAATGGGAATGGTTTAAGTGCAGCAATTCATATGCAAATAGATACATCACCACTGCTTAGTCGATTTCTTTTACATTTCAAAAAATCTGTAACAAAAACACAGAGCAGAGTTCTCCCTTCTTGGCATAAAGGAAACTTCAAATAAACCTTCTTTGAAGCATATCAGAGTACCTTAACTAGGAATATTATTTTGTAATCTGTAAAAGGACTAGTTTAGTGGCAAAACGAGCTCCTGATTAGTGGTCCCTATAATTTTGCAACTGTGCAGACTGGGCTTCAGCCACTTGGTGCTATCATATATGACCCAACAATTTGACCAAGCTCCAAAGCCCTGTACCAAGAAAGTGACTTCTCTGTACCAAGTGCATAAGCTGAGGGACAGTGAGAGAGAGAGAGGCGCCTTTCCACACCTTTGCTTTTACAAAGGCCCTCGTGAAATCCCGCGTGTGCAGGAAGCTAGTGAAAGTGTTCAGCTTTTCCTACTGTGCCTCAGTGTCCTGCCATTTTTGTTATCTCTCCAGTGCCTTTGAGTCTCTTTCAGGTGCCATCTTTAGTCAAGGCAAAAGTTTCCCAGCTACGCACAGGTGCACAGACATCTGTTTGTCCAGAGTGGGGCATCCAGCCTCTGCAGCTCTTGCAGGTGCTGTGTGAGCTCCGCCCCCCGCCCCCCGCCCCCCCTGCTCTGTCATCAGGGGCTCTGCCAGAACACAGCACTAGATTGCGTTCACATAGCCATATTGTGTTTGTTTACAGTTGGCCCGGGGCAGCAGCCTCCTTCTGCAGCTCCTGCCTTTAGGAAGGCAGGGCTGTTTTATTCTGCCTTTGTTACACACTGTGCCTTGAGCACTGTGCCTTCTGCTCCACTCTGTGGGCTCCTCCCTGCCTTGGAGAAAGCCTGG